>FQSS02000804.1:71691-163869 GCA_900128795.2 Malbranchea cinnamomea | reverse complement strand
AAGTCATGGTTCAAATCCTGTCCGATTGTCCACTATTCAATGCATATATGAAGGGGATCCTCGGGAAACGGATGGGGGGCGGCAATTGCATTCGTAGCGGAGTTCCCTTGTCAATTCAGAGCATTATCAAGACGTAATCTATCCAGGTGGAAAGGCTTTCATTAATGTATGGTTGTTGTAAAACAGATAAATGATACATGTGCAGTGCTCCCCTGGGTGAAAGTGTGTGATTTTACATACCCGGAGCATATGTGTAGAAGATTGATGCCCTCCGTTCTTCCTCCGTCGTTATGACTCACTTCCAGCTCGCTGCTCCTGTTCCTGATGGTGAACTCGAGATCCATTCGGGTTCTTTTCATTCACTAGATGACGGCGTTCTCTGTCGTGAAACACTGTAGAGAGGGCAGAGAGAAAGAGAGAGAGGTATGTCAGTTTTCTCGACGCAGGGCATTGTAGACGGACAGACGAAGAGCAGATGGACGAGGGATAAGCCATCAGCCTGGGTAGAGACCTACCTCGTTGATACAGCAGATAACTCGTGAACAGAAAAATCGGCAGCGCCACCATCCCGGATGTCCATCTGTGAGCACCAGACATCAGCACGACCCATCACAAAAACCCAGCAGTGCGCCACGGCACAAGGGAATACAGTGTTCGGCAACCAATCAAACATACTTCCTCGCGGCCCTCTTATACTCCGTCGTCTCCCTTAGGTTGGGTTTCCCGAACTGTGGAACCCGCGCCCTCCCAATGTCTTTCAGACCGCCACCGTTGCTGCCGATTGCATTACTACCTGTCGCGGTGCCAGCTGGAGCTTTTGTACCCGTCGTAGTAAACGAGGACTGAGCTTGTTTCGGCACAGGAGGCGTGACTAGCCTGCCTTGGCCCATCATCTTGGGTTTGTACGTTCTCGCATCGGGAAGAGGGGGTTGTTGTGGTGCTTGCGATTGCGAGTTCGAAGCGGCGAGTTGTGAGGCTGGCAGTTCGGAGGGAGAGGAGGATGAGGATTGCGCATTGACCATGGTAATAAGTGTTATTAGATTGTCAAAGGGGAGCCGAAGGAGGTGCGGGATGATGTTGTTTTAAGTCTTGTTCGCCCTACGTCTTTCGAGCTGGACGGGGACTGTCAGGTGGTTTCGATTTCCAATTGTATTCCTGCTATCAATTTTCACACAGTGAAAGCGCCGCTTCAAGCAAGCGCCGCAGAGATCCCCAATACCCCCAAGCCTTTTGTCCTCTATCTCCTTCTCCGGCCCTGTACCACCCCCGGGGTCACTGCTGCGAATTGAAAGAGCTCAACCCCAAAGGCACCCTCTCTCGGGTTCTCTTCACGGGGGATTGTCTTAGTTGGAAAAATATTCTCATCAACCGTCTGTATAATCAAGCCTCTCAATTGAGTTTTTGTCGACGGCTCAGACAAGGTAGTGTACACAGTAGCCGAAAGCCTTGTCTTCTTTTTTTTTTTTTGCGTTGCAGCACCAAGGTTGCTCTGACGTCGTCGGGATTTTCGCTTCTCGGCGTTGAGCTTCTGCCGGATCGACCAGGACAGTCAACCGTGCTATTACCTGATTGGCACGTCGTCGCCTTTGCCACGTGACTCCTTAGTTTACCCCTGTAGTTATCTCCGCTTCCATCTTTGCAAGTAACTATCACATTTCATTCATGGCCCAGTTTTCATAGCTGCCAGGTCTGGGCTAAGCAAATAAAATCTCTGGTTGGGCCTGTGAAGCTATTCAAATTCCTTCGTCATGGGTTGGCTATTCAGCACCAGAGATTGGACTTGGTGGCTACTACCCTCAGCGCACGAAACGCAAACACGACTCAGGAGCCATCAAGTTTCTTTCACCGTCTACGTGTAGGGATCATGCGATGGAAGACGAACATGCTGACTTTATTACAGCAAAGAACTGCTCTTTTTCAACATACCCTACCATCGGCTTGTTATCAAGCTGAAGGTTTATACCACTTGTTCATCAACTGAGGTCTTGCAGTGGACATACCCACATACGACGTCCTCTGCGAGATTGATAATATTCAATTCTCCTCCAAAAGCTTCAAAGGAGGGCCGTGCAAAGTCTTAGGGAAGGTAGCCACAGGTGAAGCTATACCCAGCAATTCAATTGAATGGTGCCCTGAGACTGGTTTGCAGAGAATGGAACAGACGTTGGTTCTCTCAGGCCCATTTGGTCCATGCATAAGTGGCATCATGAAGAGCGAACTACTGTCAGAGAACTTGTCGACGATCCTTTTTTGACGAAATGCTCGAGATTGCGCCACTATGCTTTGCACATAGTAGGTTTCGTATGTCCTCTTTGTGGAGCTCTTAGCCTGAGCCAGGGGCAATCAGGTGTCCCGAATAAAAGGGTCACTCTGAGCTATTACGAATCTTTCCAATAGCTCTGACGAGCAGTCAATGTCTATCTATGATCTTTCTATTATGCGATATGGTCGAAATATATTTCAACACCGCATGTTCTCTGTGATGCGGCCTATGGTCAATGGGTGCTAACTGTACGAACAAACTCCCGCTGAAGAAATTTTGTTTCGAGGAAGCTGACAAGTCCCGGGACGAGCCAATTCACCCAATGCTGAATCCAGATATCTCTGACGAAAAGCGCTAGAAACGAGAGTCTCAACACGGATAAACACCTAGTTTCAACCAAACCACGAACATAATGTCCAATGTCCAGCAGTGTTCCAGCCTGCTGTCCGTCGTTCATTTTTTCTCTTTAGACTTGACATCTTGAGGTTGCCGCTCATGGAGGTGCGGCTCCCTTTCAAACCGTTGATTCTTCTCTGGCCCACGTTCTTGTCTGGCTTTGGTCGTTTTTCCCGCTTTGATACGGCGACGTGTCTTCTGCCACCCTGCTGCCACGGACTCTGTGCAGACAGGCGCGGTCACACCAGCGCCAGCGTCGTTAAGACGCTGCCATTTCTCTGGAAGACTCTCGCTGCTCTCATCTTGATCTGCTTTGCGCTTTGCCAGTCGAGCAGATCTTCTGGTCTTTGGCTCCTCGACTCCCCCTTGCCGACTTGACCTAAGAGTGAGAAAGTAGGTCATCAGTCAGCCCTCTTCGTATAGAAAGAAGGATGTTGGTCAAGGCATACTGCTTTGCTGGCGCGAAGACACGCTCTTCTTTAAGGTCAATGCGGTCAAATTTAATTCTCAATTTTACAATTTTCGACTTTCGTTTTGGACGCAGTGTGTTAGCAGCTCTCGTGCTCTTCGGGGCCTTGGCTTTGTCCGCTATTCCTTCCGCTTCTAATGCTCTCTTCGCCAGTTCCAAGATATTTTTCATCGGGTCGTTGCCCTTTTCGATTCTTAGAAGCTCGGGTCCTGTGTTCCGGTTCTTAATCTTGACAGGTCCTATATCCTCAATGCAAGCTCTAGCTTCCAGGAAGGTCAGTACGCTGGCCTTTGTGAGTTGCATTACCAGCTGGAGTTGTCCACTAGGTTCTTTGTTGTCTCACCTTTTCGCTCTTCTTCCCGGGCTCCTTCTCGATGTCGTGCTACTAAACAGTCGTAGCATGCCTCAGCGTCAGGCCCATAGTGGTTGTGAGCTGGTTCCATGTCTGGGCTAAGCCCAGGCTGCCAAATTTCAAACTAGCGGAATAGAGAACTCCAACCAGGGAGCTGTCCGCTGAGATCTAGAGAAGCAATGGGAGCGCTTGATCGAAAGCGAAAAGTCCTGTGGAAAAGGAACGCAAATTACAGACACAGCGGGAGATATAACAGCCTATTGTGAGATACAGCGGGAGAAAAATACCCCAGAGTATTTATACGGTTCCGATTTGATAATTGCTCAGCGAAGCAGCCGATTTCTGCCTCCACTCTGGTCAGTTGGAATCGAGCCCATTGACAGCGAGAAAATCTATGTCAAGCAACTCCATTGCTTGCCCGTGTTGCTCATTGGCCAGGAATGAAAGTAACTGTGAATGCATTTTCCTTGACAATAGGAAGAACAGAAAGTGTTGCCAAATGAAGTTTGCTAGTAGAACACAATCAAGGCAGTCCACCGAGGTAAACAGCATAAGTAGTATCCTTTAGTTTTGAACACCGGAGAAGGCTGCAGGTTTGAAGTCGAGCATAGAGAGCCTACGTGAACCTTCCGGCCACCAACATCACATAGTAAGTCTGAAACTGTTAACTTATGCATGATCAATCGTAGCTTCACCATTCCCTGTAGTGCTAGCCGCCGTTTTCTTCCCATCTCGGATCTGCTGCCTCCGCCGTCTCTCCCATGCCTTCTTGGTTTCCTCCACCTTACGCTCTTCAATCTTGCGATTTGCATCCTTGACATAAAGGACCTCCTGCCTGAACACGCTGTCCGGTAGTTTTTCTCTTGCGTCTTTGGCTGGCCTGTAAATAGCGGTTCAAATCCTCCTCCCGCTGGGCATTCAGCTCAGACCGTAGTCGACGGCCTCGGAAGATCTTTTGTAGACGGGAACTGAGAGTAGGAGATGCCTGCTCAATGACCATCTCAATATCCTCCAAGGCTGTCTTTGCCTTTTGTATGCTTSTACGGAGTCTAGTARTTGTCTTTGGAGAAGATAGTTGAGAGGARGGCACTGAGGGAGGTGGTGAAGACTCTGGCAGCTCATCAATCATCTCAATCTCTGGCCCATCATCCACGCAGACTTTTTCAAGCTCTTCAATCACAACTGCTGGCTTGAATGGTCAGATTCCTTGGGAGGGCCCATCCTGCACGGATTGTACGTGATGTAAAGGTTTGGTCACGGATGCCAGGCAGAGTAGTGAAGAACTCTCTATGATCAGATATCTCATCTTTTGAGCGTGCTGCTTCATTGACAGCTCTCCCATGCCAGTGCTTATAGTGCGGAAAAGATATTCTGTGGAGAGATGTGATGGCTTGTTATAAGGGCTTTCAGGCGGTCATACCAGCTCTGTACAATCCCTATATCTTCAGCCTGTATTCTCTTGGGCTCCATTGGATGTTGCTTAACCCTTTTATATCCAGAAAGTCGTTTCACAAAGCGGCTTGCGCACATCTTTGACACAGTTGGTGGCGGGCTATCTCAGGATCAATATGACTTCGACAGAGGACAGAGTTTGCGCAATTGGTCAACATCTCTTGCGTTGGGGAGCGTCCAGTCTCATCTAGCTGCTTAATCCAGGCTATAACGGCCTTCTCCTGGGCGGAATCAAGCTTCCGGGTCTGAGGACGTGGTGTAAATCTGGATGGAGTATCAAGGATTCATCTTCGGAGTCGCTGGTGGTCAACCTTGAATTCTCGCGCCAAATCTGTGACTTTTTTGAATTCACCGCGCCTGTACACCTCAACAGCTTGAATAATTTGATCTTCACCTTTTCTATATTGATCTGACATTTTGTTGTTGAGATATTCAAATAGAAAGACAGTAGTCATCTAAATTTTCATTGAAGCGTGGCGCACCCACTAGGGGTGTGAGTAGTGGGTGCTCTTGGCACGAGTAGTTAGTTAACTTATCGAGAGGTAACTAGTATCAACGATGTTGATGGCCGGCCCAGGTTGAAGGTCCATCCTAACGGGTTCACCCACTCTTTTCTCCTTTTCTACCTTCGAGTTATTCTCTTTCGTAGCTCAATGCAGCTGCGCGCGGCAATTCAGCTTGGCTTCCTGGCGCTGGCCCTGCCGTCCGCCACTGCCGCTGCATCCTGGGGATTCACAGATGCCACGCTGTCGATTCAATCGAAAGGGTCCGGTGTTGGTAGCGGCATAAAACAGACGTATGTTTTGGCGCGACTGTACATGATATGAACCTTGCAGAAATGGAAAATTGCCCGCTGATCCAATTGTTTGCTTAGATTCTCGGAGAAGCAACCGTTGCCAGATCCAGTGACCCTCCAAAGGGCAGATACCCTGAAGCTACTTCTCACCACGCAAGAGGGTGGCTCCGCGAAAGTCCCACACCAAGCTTTTCTCCTCCTCAAAGATGAAGATTCGGGACTGGACATTTCATACCCACTGAGCGTGAAGGACTCTGGCAAGGCCAAGTTGGAACTTGTACGGTCACCCGTCGACGCAAATTAACCTCAGGAGTAAGCCAACTAACTAGAGATCTACACATAGACGCAAAAAGACCTTCCTGTTCAATTCGTGAAAGACTCCAAAACCCTTGATGCGAACCTGGTGATTGCATCCTTTGGTTCCGCCAAAGGCTACATTGGCCGTGCGTTCAAACTCCATGTTGACCGTGACTTGAACGAGCCCCTTCCGTCCACCGATGTCGTCCGATATGGCAAACGTGACGAAATTCACCACATATTCAAGCCGGACCCAAAGAGCCCTCCATTGATTGTGTCTCTATTCTTTACTGCAGCTGTTCTTGCTGTTCTTCCTGCTCTCATTGGAGTGGTATGCCTCCCCCGTCCCTGGTTGGCTCCTCTTCCTCGCGTCATGATTGCTGATACTTCAGATGTAGTGGCTCTTCTTGGGTGCTAACCTGAAGCACCTTCCGACTGCTCTGAAATCATCCCCTGCAGCACACATCACCTTCCTGGCATCTATTGTTGGCCTCGAAGCAGTCTTCTTCATGTACTACACCTCCTGGAACCTCTTCCAAACTCTGCCAGTTGCGGCCGTCGTAGGTACCGTGGCAGTCCTGAGCGGAAGCCGGGCTCTTGGAGAGGTGCAAGAGAGGCGTTTAGCTGGGCTGAGATGAAGGCTGTGTGTGAAGTATACGTGCTTTTACTGCAATGTTCAATCTGTTGCCCTCCCTTCAGCATGTTACCCCCAACCCCCATAAGTAGTGGGTTCTTGGTGGTGTTGTATTAATATTGTTTTTTGCCTCCTGGTCTGGGGCTAGCTTGGGAATTTCTATCATAGACGTACGGGACAAAAAAGGTGCTTGTTCAGCTTTGAGCGCAAACAGCTCGGTGGGAGCTTTCGGAGTACTGCACATGGTGTTCACCTGGCGCGCCGTAGAAGGTCAAGCTTAACCGCCCGCCAATAAAATCAACCCCGATCGAATTTGACCAACAAATGATGATAGTAGTAACCCATTGAATTGCTCCAAACGACGAAATCTCCTTGTAAAGATGGGGTCCTCTGCCTCCAAACCAGCCAGAACAGCAGCCAGCGCCATTGCGCGCAGACAATACCCCAAGCAGCCGTCCCCATCGACAACCCGCGCACCACCACCATCACCCCTTGAATCCCAAGGTGAAGAAGCTGCAAAAACGCAAGAGCAAAGCGGAACAGCAGCATCAGGCCCGAAATTTTACTCCAAAGAACAAGTCAGTGACTCCAGAACCGAAGGTACGTTCATACGTAATCTCATCCATTTGCGCATGCAAAATAGTACTACATAGTAGTATCGTCTACTAGAAGAAGAAAGAGATGAAGAAGAAGAAGCACGGGCTAATCTCCTGACCTTCAATTTCATAGCCATCGACCTTGATGGCCGCGACCCTCACTTCGCCGCCTCCCTGCGCTCCATAGGCCCCGTGATCCCCAACCCGACGCTCTCCCATTCCAGCACCTTCAACGCGTCTCAATCCCAGACCCAATCCCACGCCCAGTCGGGATCCACCTATCCTGCTCCCTCCACAAACCCAACCCTCCTCGCCCTGTCCTCGCGCACAAACCTAGCGCGCGCCGCAGAGAAGGAATTGGAGTCCCTGGGCCGCACGAGCTATGCGGGCCGCGAATTTCTGGATGTCATGACCATCAAGCAGATTCTCGCGATGCGGGACCGGCAGGGCGTGAAGCCGGAGGTTATTGAGCGACATCTGAGGCTGAAGGAAGGCGTTGTGGGAAAACTTGGTCGGAAGGGTGTCGTTGGGGAGGTGCGTTGATACAAACGTACCGGACAAAGCCACTGAGTAGTTCAGCACGTAAAACTAAAAAGTCCGAGGGTGGGGAGGGCTCTACGGCCGGTGCTGCTGCGGGTGCTGCGGCGCGCGATAAAAGGTACGATAGAGTCGTGGGTTCAGAGAAGACATTGGAAAATTTGCGACAGGCCAAATCTCCGACTATGGAGCAATTTGAGTGTTGTTCTCCATTGCCCACGCTCTGCTTGCGTGTGTGACGTCTCATCCTTCAACGCCGGATCGGCCGCCGAGAAACCCGGCAATGCCATCGTCTTCTGGAGGCGTCGAGATCCGGAATAGAGGGCTACTAGGGGGGATTCTCTTTTCATTGGGTTGGCATGGCCTTGTGCAAGTGAACGGACGTTGCATAGGAAGGGGATGTAGTCCGCGGTGGTGGCACTCTGTGGATCGCGGTCTTAATAACACAAGATTTGAATGAAGCATAACATCAGTAGCTACTCAAAATATCCCACAAATGTGGCGGGACTGCAGTTTAACAATGCCCATTGTTATTCATATTGCATTGATACTAATCCTGTAAGCCTCAATAACCTAGGAAGCTCCCATTAAGAACATGCTCGGCAGCAAAATGAATTAGCCAATGGATGGACCTCTGACAACCAAATGAATCAATCCAGGGCACTTTTGAAGAGTCGTGGCCAAGACGACAGTGGAAGAATAAAGCAATCATCTTCGCAAGCCTGAGCAAGAGTCGTGTACAGACACAAGAGCATCTCGCACGACAAGTAACCCAATCACACAGTCCTTCATTGGCAAAAACCATGAACATTCCACACACACACACACACACACAGGATTCAAGTACAGCGTTGACTGTTCTCAGATATAGAACATGGTGTTTTGGAGATTCGGATGAACCGTGATATCTTGCGTAGATACAGCTGGAGCTGAAGAAACACTGCTAGACTCAGAGGTCATTGAATGAGGGTCGTAAAGTTTGCTGAGATAGCAACGGGCTCTCTCACAAGCTAAGTCTGCATAATATGCAGGTGGGCACACGCTCACTGCCTTGGTCGCCCGGCCAAAGAGGTAGCACATGTTGTGCGTTAACTCTTGAAGACAGTCAGCGGGTCCTTTGGGGTGACGCTTCTGTCTGAAAATCTCGTCCAGAACAACAAAATAGTGTGCTGGTTTGGCCGTCCCGTGTAATGCAGTATGGGCTTGAAGGAAGAAATCCCAGTTGCGAGCCTCTGTGACTCCCCGATCGACAACAGTACCCGCCTGGGGGTTTGAGGAGTTATCGGCGTCCTCTTCCCTAGTGGGATAGAATCTTGTATTATGGCGTTTCCCCACCACTATGATGGAAAGCTTTGGTATTCCATTTTTTGTCGCTTGAGGTGTATATGCCCGCTTGCAAGCTTCCCGCAAACGGGGAAGTTCTTCATTCAGAACAGTCTGATACTGACCTTCAGAAACTCCATCGCGGTAGATCAAAATGTTTTCCGGCAGCGACCTATTGCGATTCTGCCACAAGGCGAGGCGGGACAGGAGCATTTCAGTAAGGTCATCCACCATTTCCTTCCTTGTCTCACGTTGAACTCGAAGAATAGCGGGCCACTGACCAAGTGTACAATCGACGCTCGCGACCATTGCTGCAACACTCGGTGCCTTAGCTGTTGATCCGGGTGAGGGATGAGTAACGTCAATCCCCACAACCATCGTTTTTCCCTCGGATATAATGTCAAGACCCGGAAGGGTCTGGTTTGTTCCTCCAAGTCTCATATTGATCTTTGACGCAATATTGGCGAATGTTGACTCGTTCCTGACGAGTTTGATAAATTTTTTCGACACAGCGCAAACCGTGGGCAACCCCAATTTCAGATCAGCAACGCACTTGATGGCATTGTACAGCATGGAATGCTGCTTTGGTAATAGTACAAGTACCATTTTTGAACCGGCGACCTTGTTGTAGGCACTATCGAGGGCTTCGGATACTTTCTCTTCCAACTCTTCTTCAGTTACTCCGTCGAGGCTAATTTGGTACGGGACGATTGCAAGTTCTTTTTCGCACCCCATTCCGCAATTATTGGCCACATTGCGAAGCAACTCCACAGCAGGGCCAACCTGTTGTCGTTCTCTCGGATTATCCCTTTCGTACAGATAGAGGACAGAGAATGGTGGCCATCTAACGGTTTTTGACATCTCTTTCACCCTTAGCAAGTTCCAAGAACCTGCGTTTGGTCGAAACCTAAGATTTTTAGAGTAGTGGATCTCGGGAGGTTGGAGGACTCGGCCAGTAATCTTGATCAGGTTAGGACCAACGGTTATGTCCATGTTATTTAGCATGTTGCATTGGGGAGAGGCGCCGATAATCTTCGTTCCTTTGTTGACAATGGACAGTGCATTCTCCGCGGGATTTTTGACAGCAAACTCGATCATGTATGCTGTCTGTTCTGGTGTCAACTTGGACTGGCAAGGTTGTCCGACGACAATCTCGCAGGCTTCTAAGGGTAAATATTTTGGGGATGTGTGATCCCCGTAGTTGATCACGGGCAACTTGGTGTTCATTTTCAGTTTATAGTCTGTCAAAAAGTATAAGTACAAGGACAGCGTTGACAAATGAGGGAACGAATACTTACTCTGAGTGAAATGATCATAAACGCTGACATACTTTCCCTGCTTGTCCTGTGCGCCAGAGGCTCGGTAGAACTTCACTTCCTTGGGACCAGCACCGAATTTGCTAATCATGGGTGCGTTAGGTTGTCCTTTGCCGTCTTTTTGTGGATTTGCAAGACCAAAGATTGTCTTTATCGCGGCACCCTGTTGTAAATGAATGGGACGAATGCGGACTCTTTTGAGGAAGCGATTCAGCAAGTTGAGGTTCGTCGTGCCAAAGGCAGTGACGGCGTCTTCCAGGCGACCGGGTTTGTAAAAAGCCGCGTGCTTCACTTGCACATTAAGTAGTAGACGCCCGGTTGCTGGACGAACACTCATAAAATATCCTTTGAGGGCTTCTAGCCCCCATTTCAAATCAAACCTTTCATCTGTTTTGGTATAATAGTGTCTATTGGCTCCGACGGTCACAACTTCAGGTTGCGACTTCGGATGGTGACCCAAAACTATATTTAGGGCCTGTAAGATTGCGTCTTTATTCTCAATGGTGAGATTGGACCCTTGGAAGCTCAGGTATTCCAGCAAGGCCGGAACTGGGACGTTCCCGCCAGTTGTTACCCGCAAGAGGTAAGTTTTTGCATTTTGGGGAAAGGTTTCTTGGCCTTCCTCTCTGTATTTGACAGTGAATGTGGACGGCTTCTCAACGAGGCGATCACGGCATATCAAGGTTGACTTGTAGTCGGTTGCAATCCGACCACGCTGGTCAGCGAACTGCTGTTCAAGCAACAATTGAATGATGCGTTTAAGCAACCTGGGGTTCGTATCTCTCTTCTTCCCCGTCTCCGTGACGAGTTCGACCCCATACTTAAACAAGTGCAAGTCGCCCCTGAAGGCCAGCTCAAAGTAATTCGTCCGTAGCATGACGGGTCTGCCGGTAGTTCCAAATCCAGGTCTTAGAGGGAACACTCGCTCAATCGAGAGGTGATCGATGCTGCGGGGATCATAGGAACTCTCGAGTTTTTCGACAACATCGCCGTGGAAGCTCACTTCATCTTGCTCCGGTCTAAACAAGAGTCCGTCAAAATCCGCATCCGGATACATCCAACGGTTGGTCAAAATATCAGTGTCAGAGATCAGTCAAGCATCACTCACTGGTAGATATATTTCACCACCTCTCTCTTTCCGCCACGTTCACCACCGCCGCCCCCTCGAGAACCGCGACCTCCCCTACCTCCACGGTAGCCTCCTCTATGACCACCTTCAGAACCAGAGGAGTCAAAGCCACCGCCTCGCCCTCCATGGCCTCCACGACCACCCCCACGCCCGCGATAGCCACCGCGCTCGCCGGGTGGCTGTGGCTTCCGGTTTCCCCTCCAAGACATTATTGGGAATAGCAGTAAAAGCAAATGACAAACTAAACGAGGTACAGAAGGGCAGATGTAACAGCAATGCTGCAGTCAGCTGGTGAGCTAGTTGCAACGGTTGGCAGATGGATCAATTGAAGCTGATGAAGGTGTAGAAAGAGAGATGAAGTACAGGGCTATTGAATAATCGCAGTAGCAATGTAAAATAAGAGGAATGTAGTAACCGTGCAGCAGATAGCAAATCCGAAATATGGCTTGCGAAATGTCTTAAAACTAGTCACGACAGGCGGCCTTCGTTGACCCAACAGCTGTCAGGTAGTTCAACGAAAGCTAGGGGCACGACGGAGGAGTTCGGAAGAAATAGATGCTTCCGGGTGTGAGGTAGGTAGATGCTGTCAATGTGGACAGAAGTCCACAGTCGGGGACCCAATTCAGAGGAAGATGGCAGAGAAACAAACAGATCTTCTGTGAGAACAGAAGTCGTAGAGAGAAAGAAGAAACTGTGTCAAGTGTGGGTGGTGGTGATTTTTTATCGGCTAGCAGTACTGGGTGTAACCAATGACCACTTTACTTTTTGCTGGGGAAAGCACCAGCGGTAGTGGGGCAGGGCAGGTGTTCGTACGTTCGCTGTGGGAAGCAACCTGTCGTTCGCTCTTGGCAGGCAGGTGTGTTCTATTGTCCTACTCCGTCCTCTGCCTCTGTGATCTGCTTCAGCGGCAAGAGAAAAAGTCATCAATCACCAGTACTGGTTGGAATGCAGAGAGTAGTGGCATGGAAGGCGGGGCTTGGTGAATCGCTGACGGCGCAGCAACACACGAGAGGATGAGGGAAGGGCATTGCTAACCTAACTGGCTCTCCAGCCAAAGCAGTTCCGTGTCTTGCCTGCCTCTGGGGCGCTTCGCTGCCAATTCGAGTTCAATTGGTCAAAGGTCGGCAAGTGCGAAAGCGAGATGGACGCTGGGCTAAACCCTGTCGCCGCCAGCGGCAAGCATTCGAACGGACGGCCTCGCGATCCCTGTTGTTCCATCGGGGGTCCCTCGGGTTGGCTCAAGCCTGGCGCAGCGCTCACTCGACCCCAGACTTTCACGCCGCCGCCGCTTGCGGTGGCACACACTGGAGAACGTGACGTATGAGTACCAAAGGCGTAGTGGCAGCACGAGAGACAGAATCGATTCTCTTCTCTTCGCCGCTTGGCATGAACCGAATCCTCTGCAGTTGTTGCGGGCGCTGAGCTCTTCGAATTTCCGTCGACCCGACACGTTTATTGGCAGGCATTAGTTGACCTTGAAACGGGGGCATATCTGAGGAGTACGAGTGAGGACTGACACATTTAGCATTGCATGACGCCCAGACCACACCCCGTTTGCTGCACCGACCAGTCAACTTCATGCACATGGCGCTGCCTGATATTTTAGACATACGTTGGGCTTCCAAGCTTCAACTTCCATGGCTAAGGGTTTGAAATTTAAAAAACCCATCATGCACAAGGTGACTGGCCATTCCGGATCTCCACGGCTCATTGGTGAGCAGTTCATGCAGAGGACTACTCCAGGCGTTAACCCTCGGGGAAGTTCTGAATTGGCCTGGAGGTGAATTTTGAACGCTTATCAACTTGACATTCCATTTGATATATCTGGTCTACCGATTGCTGTCCGAGCATGCACCATCAGCGCACATAAAAAGCCATCCGAAACCCGTCCAAGCCACAAAGACACGAATGACTGGAAAGCCAGCAGCGCAGATCACGCTGCCTGCATGCCTCCACCTCCATCGGCTCGGAGCGAGGTTTCCCGGCCCTGCTCGAGTAGACTCGCTGCTGCAGTTTGTCCACCTGGATTTCCCTCTTGCCCTTGTACTTAAGAATCATGCAGTGGGGTGAGCGCAAGACTCCTAATATGCTCCAGGGCGACGATCAAAGCACGGCACCTCGTTCGTTTGTCCGTACATAGGAATCTATATGCGAATTTCCAACAACGTTGACTTACTCATTGCTCCAATGCATGTAACCTATTATTTTACGTTCTGTCCATTTGGTCGAAACTTCCGCTCGCTGTGGGCTCCATGTATCTGTCCAGAGGTTGAGAAGTCTAAGAGGGCCCAAAACTAAGAGAACAAAAAAAATTAGCCTTGTCTCAACAAATAATAGACCAGACAGTTTCCAGGCTCCAGATGGAAAAGGAGGACCTACCTGATCCCTACTTTCCAAGTAGGCAAAACAGCATCCCTCGATATCGCTCTTTCTCTCTAAATTAAGACGTCCAAGGGCCACCCAGCAAGTCATCCAATCCCGTAAGTTCCTCTCATATGCAGGCTATCATAGTTGCAGTTTGCTCAGGTTCCTTCATCCACTTAAAGAGCTTCGACCCGGCACCTCTCCATGCCAATTATGCGCAATGTGAGGAGGGGAAAAAAAAAAACCTCAGAACAGTATCTTGGGATTACTAAGCAGGCTCATGCCAAGAACGATGCATGGGCTATGTAGTTGGCCACGGCAGGAAGTCGCCAGTTTCACAGATGGATCTTCGAGTGAGCGACGAATAAGAGGGGAGAAGAGAAAGACGCTTCAAATGAAGTTATCATTAGAATATGCTTGTAAAGATAAAAGGACAACCAAATGCCAACAGAAAACACACAACCCACGCCCGCTAGAATATACTAGTAGTAGTAGTAGTAGTAGTAGTAGTAGTGGTAGTCGTATCAACCCAAGCAACCGAGAACAAATCGAGAAAGCGCCATCAAGAACTTGCAAAACAAACCCTGAGAATCATGACAAGCGCAGTCGTTCGTAACGAAGATCTGTTGCCAGCTCCACGGTCTTTCCTCACCAAGCCGCGTGACCGCCGTCGATCCGGAGGTCGCTGCCGGTCATGAAGCTGCTGGCGTCGCTGATCAGAAAGACAGCGGCACCACGATACTCCGAGGGTGTGCTGAGGCGGCCCAGCATGTTCTCCATGGCCCATTTCTCCCTGCGCTCAGGGTACTTGACGAAGAGCTGCTCGACCATGGCAGTGACGATGTAGCCGGGTGAGATGGTGTTAACGCGGATGCCATACTGGCCCCATTCGGCGGCGAGGTTCCGACCAAGCTGGATGACGCCCGCCTTGCTGGTGTTGTATGCGGCGCAGATGAGTCCCTAGCAAGAGTAAAAGAAAAAAAAGTGCATGTCAGCTTTTTCAACCGTTCTGTAGCTTGGGTAAGGTAGCCGTGCTGAATGAATATGTCACGTGACAAATGTCATGCAGACTAGTTTTGCCATGTTTGGGACGTGGGGTTGTGCGAAGGTGCAGGTGGGGCAGATCGCGTTGACTCCAGAGTTCCATCCATCTTGTCACAAAGGATTTGTCGGACGGTATACGGGTATTCCTCGTGGTGGAGTGCTGATCACTCGCCATGGCAAAAACGCAATTGGTGCAACAATCGAGGAGTGTAGGGAAATGGCGCAACGTCACAGGAAAGAAATACGAGGGAGAAAGAACTGGAGAGAAACATACCCTGTTGGCGATGGTGCCGCTCATGCTGGCGATCAGCACGATGCTGCCTCCGTTTCCGAACCGAATCATCTGTTTCGCGGCCGCTTGGGCTGTCATGAAGACACCAGTAATGTTCACTTCAAACATCGTGTTGGCATCCTTGGCAGTGTATTCGAGAGCAGGAGTCTCCTGCTGAATACCCGCGGCGGCGATGAGGCCATCGAGCCGGCCCTCTCGGTTGGCGATCTCTTCGATGACCTGGTTCAAGTTGTCGGTGTCTCGAACATCGATGCGGCGGTAGTAGAATGTGGTGTTAAGCTCCTCGGTAGCTCGCTTCTGGACTCGATAGAAATCCGGGGACTATAAGCAGCATGCAGTTTGTTAGGAGCTGTGGAACCTGGCCGTTTTGTCGTCTCCACAGTGAAACTTACAGGCTCCTCGAGGCGATCGAGGGCGTAGACTAATCAGATTCACTTGTCAGCTACATGTACAAGAGCTCAACTGAACTGAGCTGGTGGTCAAGAACACATACCAGTAGCGCCCGCTTCGAGCAGCGCCTCAGCTTGCGTCAAGCCCAATCCTCGAGCAGCACCAGTCACCAGGACCACCTTGTCGGTGAGCACGAACTCGGGCAACCGCTTCTTCGTTCCCAGATACACGGCAGGCTGTGACTTGTCCAATGGGTTCTTCTCCTCCGCTGGAGGACTATTGGGGCCACGAGCGGGAGTCTGAGGCTTCAGGCCGCGGGGGGGATCTTGCAGCGAAGACGACATTGCGAGAGATGTGGTGGCTCGATGGCAAGATGGGACAAGTAGAGAAGCAATTCAATTGAGTAGTAGTATTATTCCACTGCGTACGATGAAGAGTGAGGGTTCAGGTTTGACCAAGAAGAAGGAAAAAAAAAAGATACTTAGATACAGGAAGAGACGATGGCGCAAGGCGGTAACAATCTGAGGATTCGGGTATCGAGTTGACAGCAGCGACGCGAGGTAGTACTCCTTATATATGTCGCCTTCTAATCTCCCCTCTCCTCACACACGGCTTCTTGTGCTCCTCCGTCGGTCAAGCAAGCCGGGCCATTGTCCAGCAACAGTCTAAGCGGGAAAAGAACGATGGCCAGCCCAAGCTCGAGTGGGGTAAGTGTGACAGAAGCATGGAATCCAGAACATTTCAATTTTTTCCCCCTCCCCCCCGTATGGGCCGCCCAAATGGAGCGATGGCAGTGCGGCCAGGCTCACACTAGCACCAAGCAGAGTACCACGCGTCGTGTAAGACATGTCAAAGGGGCAAAAACGGCTAACGGGCGGACTGGGCTGTCGGGAAAATCGGTACAGTTTCCCTTGGAGATTTGGCGTTCTTTACCCCCAGGGGCGAGTACCAGTCAGCTGCGCGACTCACCGGGATTTTGGCGTGCGACAAGCAAAGATGGACACAACCTCGAACGGGACGCGAAATGCATCACATTGTAGTCTGCACGACTAACTAGTAGTAGTAGGACGTATTAGTAGGTACATGGAAGCTGACTCTACTTCTGTCTCACATGAATGTGATCGTGGACAGTTCGATTTCATCTTCGACTGCTCCTGTGGGATGAACAGTTGCCCCTGCAGCAAACTCGGAAAAAGCTTCGTCAGTCAACCAGTCCAAGAGCCGAATTCCAAGCCACCCCGTTTCGTGATGCGCCGGCAAAGGATCCGGAGGTGCCAGGCCAGGTGAACCTCCCAGCACAAGTGACACCTTGCGAACAAATCGCCCGCATGGACCAAGTCACTACGAGGGTGCTCAGGTGACTTCCAGAGACTTCGAAGAGGAAAAGAAGTTCTTGGTAGCGACAAGACTTGTTCAAGATGGTGAGCTTAAACACGATGCCAAGCTCCAGTTTGAATGGGGGAAAGAAAAAAGCTGGGGAAGGCGGAATACCCGATACGGCAATCCGTGGGAGAGAGATCCGACTGGGTATGACTCCTTTCAGCGTCTCTCATCGAATGATCGAAAGCGCGTTCAGCAGTGGTGTCCAGACATCTGGTTCTGCCCTCGACGATCCCTTCGACCGGCTGCAGTGGCGGGCGAAATAAGAACAGGCTTGAATGGATTCAAGGGTTTCCTGTGCTGCTGTGCGCGGTCCTTGGATTGCATGATCCAATCAATCATCCGAACTGTCACCATGCACCGTAGCACTTAGTCTATCTACTATGTCCTCGGGCCCCCCCTCCCTTAACAACCTGGATCTACGTATGGAAATCGGGGTGGAATTGAGCTGGAGCCGGTGCACTGCGCAAGGAAGGGTGCAGAGCGGCAGCATCATGCAAAACCCATGACCGTGGCCGATTTTCCCCCGTCACGGAGCAGATCAATGCACCCCAAGGGAGTAAGTAATTTTAGCAACTGGCAGGCACCGAAACCGCTGGAACATTTCTGCAGAAGACATATCACAAGATCAATTAAAAGTGCCCACTTTCAAGTTGTGCTCCATCATTGCATGTCTCCTGGAGCCGTGAAGAAAAGTCTTTTTCCACCCAATATAGAAACTCCACGCTCTAGAGCACTTCCGTGCGCTCCCTGTTCGAAATGACCAAATCCAAACAGATTTCACTCAGCAGAACGCCCTCTCCTCCCCAATCTGTCTAACGACTTTCTGGTCATTTGAAGAGCGCAATCCTCGGCAAACTAGCTCTATCAGCACCGCCTTATGTGAGCAGCGGTCCTATCGAGTTCCGTATACACAGCACAACAAAAAAGATCGCTTGAAATATATCAAGACACCCGCGCCCCTTGGTCGCAACTCCGCAGTTTCCCGCAGCTCCGGACTAGAAAGTTTTAAACCTAAGAAGCATTGTGACCTCCACCTTCACTCCATGGACCATGAGCTGCTGTTGATGGGGCTGAAGGGATAGGGCACCCGAATCGAAGGTGGTGGAGGTATGTCCTCGACTTCTTGGATGAGTTTGAAAGTTTATCACGCATCTAGGGCGTGGAGCTGGGAAAATTTCTGGTCGTCCGCATGACAGCTCTGTGGGTTGCATCTAGACCACAAGCATCATCGCTTAATTTGACAACTTGACAGACCGCAACCTTCTACTACAATCTGACATTTGCCTTATCTCCTCCAATTATCCGTCAGTTATTCTTTCTTCGTCAAACGCTCTGACCGTTTCTTCATAGTCATTGAAACGGTCGCCTTCTTCTCTGCCTACCGGCCCAAGATCTGAGTGCCTGCGCATGCAAAGACGCTACGTGCATTGCGGCGCGATGTTCCTTGTTAGTCGATATCCCGCTATATTATTCTCACGGCAAACCTGTCCTACTACTCCCCCAGAAATGAGCAACGGAGATTAATCTTATTTTTTTTTTTCCCCCTTCTCCTTCTTCTGACATCAACAATGGGTGACCAACTGCTCCCTGCCCGTTTTCTTTTTTTTTTTTGCACAGCATCTGATCCACCATGTCGAGATGCGCTTCTCTCCTCAATCGCCAACTCGCCGTACTGCAACTTCTCCCCGACACATAGTTGCCAACGATTGAGCGACTAGTGCTGCTCACATCACAACCGGTCCATTTTCTTGGCTTCGTTCATATCTGGTTAATTGATTTGTATGTCAAGGCACGCATTGGATGTTTGAAGGTCAAGTATCGCAGTGCACCAACCAGTGGCTTGCTTGGTTCATTCTCCCACTTGAGACTTGCTGCACTCTGTTCTCTCACAATTCTCCCTTGGCATCTCTTCACTGGAGGCAAGAGACACGAGCTCACCCCAAACTCGACGATTAAAGTCAAACGCACCACGTTTCACCTGAAGAAATGATGCATTTGTTTGATGCTACCGACGGGACAAGCATTTTTATCTGACAGACATGGGACTCCTGGCCATCCTTAATCTCAGACAAGAACCATTTCTTGGAGCCAAGGCTGCCACAAGAAACTAGTACAATATCTCACGCCAAAAGTTGAGAGATCGACATCAGGAAGCGAACCTTGCCGTGCTTCATGGGATTCGGTCCCATTTTTTGCATTGGGTTATCCTTCTTCAGAGGGACTACGCGGAGCTTGATCTGCTGAGAAATGGCAATGTGCCAGTTGATGATGGCGATCTTCCTGCTTTTCGCGTACATTGTGATTTCCCTATCACAGATGCCTTACCTGCCGTTTCTTTGAACCAAGCTATGGTCGAGACCGATGGACCTCCATCTCAGTGTCTACAGTATTGCTGCACACTCCCCCGGCAAGGATCGGAACTAGACTACGTATTTGCGGTGTGCTCTGATCCCTTTGTTTATATTATGAAGGGCACTGATTGACTATAGGCAGCAAGCTGAAAGTCTTTATTTGAGACACATTCTTCCTGATTTTCCCCTGATTTATGACTTTGAGCGGTACAGTACTAGTATTATACGACTCCGAGGATGAGTGCGAAGACGATGGTTGTAATGCGAAGGGGCATTGCACACGACACAGGATGACTATCAAGTGACAAGGTAGCAATGCCTCAACTGCCTAATCTCTTTTTTCCGTTTTGTGAATTCCTGTCCATCCATTCTGTCGACATGTGATGCAAACTCGTTCCCCTGGCCTCCGCCCACAGGCCAAATCACGACCTTGGCGTACCCGCTCGCTCGGCTCCAGCATCCCGAGCTCAGCCTTGAGCAAACAATGATGCCACGACACACGTGTACTAATCGGAGCAGTCTTGGTACATAGAAGGTGCTACTACGACTACTCGGCGCAACCCGTGAGCGGCCTTGCAGGCAAACACCGCAAGCACAAGCCTGCGGTTGGATTTTGCAGTAAAACCACTTGTTCTCAAACAATGATTCCACCACTAATCGAGCGTTTGGCGAGGCGAGAGTCGTGGGATACTCCTACTCCGCACCTCGTATCCTTGGTGAGTTTCTTATCTCGGCAGTTCCAGGAAATCGTACGACTCTGAGCCCTACGAGGCAGGCCAAGCCCAAAGTGAGCCAATCCAGCGTGTGTTCTGTGTTTACAAATGCTACTACATAGGAATGGGCTGGGGCGGGGTGACTTAAAAATTCCTTCGACATTAGTATGCTGTCGCACAAGCGGCTTGAACATACTAGGAGCACCATTAAAACTGATCACAGGTAGTCGTAACCGAGAAGGTCTACATGGTTGCATCAGTGCATCGGCTGCTTCGGATGCTCGAACCAAGGGTTCAGGTGTTAGGACGGAGCTTAATGGAATTAGTGTACACAGTAACTAGCGGTTATGTAGGTCAAACCAGAACGGTGATGCTACAGCTAAATCATTGCTACACAATCTATGATTTTTTTTTCTATTTTTTTATTTTATATTTTATATTTTTTTTTATTTTTTTATTTTTTGTTTTTTGAATCGGATGAGTGCATATGTGTGTAGTACTAGTACTGGTCAGCTTACGTCCGACCAGATTGAGAAGTCGTGACGCATCCATGCAAACGATCACGCCGTTTCCAGGTCCAGGGTTGAATCCTTTGGAATCAACCATTCCATGCAGATGCCCGTTGTCGATGGGCCCTGGGTACTTGATCCTCATTTGGCTCTCTCTCATTAGTTACCAGTCTGCCAAGTACGATTTCTTGATGGACGACTAGTAGTAAGATGTGTTAGTATTGGGCACTTCATACAAGCATGCTGCACTCAGGTTAGGATGTCGGTACTCCTTCTTGTACTATGTATGGACTGAGATCGTCTTCTCTTGTTTGTCTGACTGGCTCAGCCGCCATCCCCATTCTTGGTCCGTGGTTTAGCGTCGTAGGGCGGAAACTCAGGAACCTCAGCTGGCGTCTCCCGCGAATAGCGTGCCAGAAAGACGAGCGAAAGGCTCTTGCGCTGTGGATCTCCTTTGTAGTGTCGGGAATGTGCCACACTGCCACGCCGCACGCCCGCCGCCCACGCTTCTCGTGCTTCACTTGCTGGTGGCTCGCCGTTTCAGCAACACGCCCATAAAACACGCCTCTGCTCTGCCACTCGTTTTTTCTTCTTTGTCACTCATTCACCAATATTATTTTTTTCTTTCGAGCGAAACGTAGAGAAGCCTTGATACCAAACACACCCCGGGTTGGTTTGTTTTTGAAAAATTATACACCTATTTCTGACCGGTTTGGAAGACTGAGAACCGCTTGGTGAGCTTCTCTTGACGATGAAACCTGGCTGGACGGCTTATGGTGCCGTGGCTGCTGCTGGCCTGCTTTCTGGTGAGTTGCTCTTCCCTCAATTGCCATTCCTGAGACCTTCTAGCTCGGAGCCGGGGCCTCTGCAGTTGAGCTCTCGTTTGCTGGAGGCGGAGGAGGAGGAGTACTATGTAGTACTGTACTACGTACGGTACGGCCAACTTAGCATGGCTTGAGTTAATCTGATTGTATCTTCACAACATAGGATCAGCAGCGTCCCCCGTTGTCAAGACCACCTCAGATATCGCGCTGCGGGCGTTTCCCAATGCCCCCAATGGCTACGCGCCTGCGGACGTGAACTGCCCTTCCACCCGTCCCACCGTTCGCAGCGCGGCGAGACTCTCCCCCAGTGAACGTGACTGGCTGGAGCAGAGGAGGAGCAAGACTACTGATGCGCTGGTGGACTTCTTCGGCCATGTGGAAATCCCCAATTTCGATGCTGCGGGCTACATCAGGCAGCACCGGAGCAATGTCTCTCTGGTACCCAATATCGGCATCGCCGTGTCTGGGGGAGGATATAGAGCTCTGATGAACGGTGGCGGTGCTCTCAGTGCGTTTGATAGTCGCACAGAAAACTCCACCACCAGGGGCCATCTTGGTGGCTTGCTGCAGTCAGCTACATATCTCTCTGGCCTCAGTGGTGGTGGCTGGCTCGTTGGATCTATCTATCTGAATAATTTTACAACCGTCCCGAATTTGCAATACGGGGACGACGGGTCTGTGTGGGAGTTTGAGCAATCCATCCTTGAAGGCCCAGAGGAAAGTGGAATCGACCTGATCAACAGCATTGATTACTATCGGGAGATCATGCGTGCGGTCGATTCGAAGAGGAACGCTGGATACGAGGTTTCAATCACAGATTACTGGTAAGCCTTGAGTGGTGCTACCCTGTCATGACCCTTGAAGATGCGTTTCTTTTCCTGACATGTGACATTCCTATAGGGGTCGTGCTCTGTCCTACCAGCTGATCAATGACTCTCAAGGAGGTCTTAACTATACGTGGTCTTCAATTGCCTTGAGTGACTCGTTCTCCAACGCCGATATGCCTATGCCTATCCTTGTTGCTGACGGACGAAACCCCGGGGAACTGCTCATCACTGGGAACGCAACTGTCTTTGAATTCAATCCCTTTGAGTTTGGGACATTCGATCCGACCGTCTTTGGTTTCGTTCCACTCGAGTTCCTCGGATCTAGATTCGTGGCCGGGCGCCTTCCGGAAAACGAGTCCTGCGTCCGCGGTTTTGACAATGCCGGATTCATCATGGGCACGTCATCGTCGCTGTTCAACCAGTTCGCCCTGAACATGGAACAGGTTGACTTGCCTGATTTCATTGAGAGCGCGATCAATGATATCCTCGAGAGCATCGGCGATGAAAACAACGACATTGCGGAATATCGACCCAATCCGTTCTACCTCTACTCTAACGAATCTTCCCCATTTGCCGACGTCGAATCCTTGCCACTGGTGGACGGTGGCGAGGATCTCCAGAACATTCCGCTGCATCCGCTTATCCAGCCAGAGAGGCACGTTGACGTGATCTTTGCTGTCGATTCATCGGCAGACACGGACAACAACTGGCCCAACGGCACGGCCCTGGTTGCCACCTACCAGCGAAGTTTGAACTCCACGGGAATTGCCAATGGAACCGCTTTCCCCGCCATCCCCGACCAGAACACTTTTGTGAACCTTGGATTGAACAATAGGCCGACTTTCTTTGGCTGCGACAGCTCCAACATGACCGGCCCCTCGCCTCTGGTCGTGTATATCCCCAACGCGCCGTATGTCGCGTGGTCCAATGTGTCTACCTTCACACTGGCGTACCCGGAGGATCAGCGTAACCACATCATCCAGAATGGTTACGAGGTTGCAACCATGGGAAATGCCACTCGTGATGAGGACTGGCCCACCTGCGTCGGATGCGCCATCCTTAGCAGATCATTTGAACGGACCGGCACAAACGTGCCTGACGCCTGTCGACAATGCTTTGACCGGTACTGCTGGGACGGAACGGTCAACAGCACCGCTCCCGCACCATACTCCCCGGACATGATACTCGCGGAGATCGGTGCGGATAGCGGCGCTGTTGCTCGGTATACCTCGAGTATGCTCTGTATCTCTGCTACCATTGCGGCTGTTGTGGTTAATCTGCTGTAACTGAACAAGGCTGACTGTCTTGACAGGATGACTGTCCTTGGAGTGAACAACTCCCCTCCCACTATTTCCTTTATCAGCAACTTTTCTAACAATTCTGAATTCTATCCACCCTACATTTCTTTTATTGTTCCAATTCTTCTCTCCAACCATATTTGAATATGTATGTCATCCATCTTGGCATTTTCACTATTTCATTTCATGAATCCTATCTCTTATCGTCTCTCTTTTTCTTTTTTTTTTCTTCAAATGGGAAATATCGTGATGGCGACCTTGATGGTGCAAAATCTTGGTTTCACCTGGAATACATATACCTCACGCTCCTGATCCATCTAGGAATGACGGTCATTCGAGAATAAAAAACGGCATCGCACGAAAATGTTCAGCAGCTAATAGTAGTAGTAGTACTACATACATAGCAATCAATGCAGCCTGGAAATTATGTCAAGGTCACTAAGTGAATATGTGTGTGCACCTTATCCCATCTGACTCTGCTGCTTGGGTTGTGATGCAAAATACTTTTGAGGGGTGTATCTTGGCATTCACATTACGACAGCGACTGTGGACAATTAAATGATTTCTCGTGTCACGTGGTTTAAATTGTTCCTATGGCAACAGCGCATTTCCCTGCCAACATAAACAGTTTGGGCCAGGCTCTAGCTCCTCCGACCTCCACGTTCCAAGGAAAAACCGCAATCTTGGGAAACTCAACAACTCTCCAGGATGAGTTGAGATTGGGTAAAATGACTTTTGCTCGTTGCACGAAAATTTAGTATCTAACTGTCTCGTACACTTGCCCTTGGACTGGAGCTTCTCCAGCTCTGTTGCTGGTCAACGTATCCATAAGTACAGGATTCGAGGGGTTGATTGACACGACGACTGTTTGCCTTGACAAGTTAATTTACATATACCTCGACCACGCCATGGCGCGCCGGGCACCTGATGTCGCTACGGCTGAGCCAGCGTCGCCGCCGAAACGGGCTACAAGAGCCCGGACGAGGAATACTACTATGGCAACTACGAATAGCAGAATGGCTGCGAAAGCTGACGCGTCAGCTGCAAAAACGGCGTCAGCTGTGAAAACGACGGGGGCAAAAAGGGGACGTCCGAAAAAGACCGAGCCTACGACCGGAACGACTTCTGCGGCGGCAGCGAAGACGAGAAATACCAGTAGTACTGTGCGCAGAACGAAAGGGAGTGACAAAGTTGCTGGATTGACGGCAGCCAGGACCAAAAACGTTGAGGATCATGAAGAGGAATTGTCGTCGAGTGACGATGAAATGGACGTCGTTACTGTCCGGAACACGAGTGTGAGTAGCATTGGGTCCAGGTCGACGACGACGAGTGACTTGTCGGGTTCGACCGGCCCCATGACGGGCCGGGGGAGGAGAGTGCCGGCTACGGCGGCTAGATTTTCTGCAACAACCGCATCGTCGAGGAAGAAGGAGCAGACTGGAAATCGAGTGACTGATGCGGGGAAAATCGCGGGTGATGTTGATGATGGTGACGACGACGACGATGATGAGCTGGCGCTGTTGGAAGTGTCGACTGGGAGTGCGAGGGGAACCAATGGAGTCCGGATCTCCAAGACTGCTGTTGCGACAAGAAGCCAACGCACGAGACAAGCTTCTGCTGCATCTGAGAGCTCGGGGAAAGCCGCACCACGAAGGTCGAAGAAGACGGTTGCAGAATCCGAACCTGCGATGACTGTACCCCAGCGCGCCTCGAAATCCACCTCAGCAACTGCAAAACGAGCAACTGGACCAACGAGCTCTAGTGCTCCTCGGAGCAAGGCTGCCGCTGTTGCACCCAAGAAGAAAGTCACGTTCCTCGAGATGACGGAAGATTCGGATAAGGAGAACGTCGTCGTCCCTGCTTTGAATAGTAGGGAGACAAAAGACAAAGTTGCAACCGGCATGACCGCAAAACCGGTTCGTCCTGCAGCTACTCGTGGTCAAAATCACGTCTCATCGAGCAATGAAGCTGCTGCTCCAGCACCTGCAAAGGAACCGTTGTCGCCCAAAAAGGCGACTCAGGTTGCCAAATCTGGGTCGGGAAGCTTAGACGATGCAGCCGATAGTGACGTACCATCCCAGCCAAACAGTCCGGTAAAGCAACCGGGAAAATCTCCAACGAAGGTAGCTTCGTTAAGTTCGGCATTCGCTTCTCCACCCAGGAAGATCGATTCTGGAGCCTCGATTACCGCTCAGATACCCCCTCTATCAGGACCCAAATATGTCCCTGAGGAGCCAGTAGAACCGACTTCTCCACGAAAGGCGCTTGTACCGCTCAAGGAGTCACTTATTGCATCCAGCCCCGCGAGACGACCACCACCGTCACCGCACAAGGACATCATGATGAAGGAATTGCCCAGGAAGGCACCCATAGTATTCGAACCAGAGGCTTCTTCCCCTGCGAAGACGTCTCGAAATGTGACAAGCTCACCACTAAAGGAATCCCCTAGGAAAGTGAAACTCACGGCTTCTTTGACACGATGGTCGGTGTCGGGTGGGTCAACGCTGGGATCCCCTGTCAAGGACAGGTCCGCATCAATGTTGTTTACCCCTGCGAAGAGGGCCCCGATGTTGGCGACGACGCCACTATCTATCAGGACCAAGACGCCCAATTCCATTGCGAGAATGTATAATCACTCCGGAATGGGCTGCCCTGAGAAACGAGAGCAGCTGGTTGAACCGCAAACGCCGCTAGAAGAACCTCCCCAGGACGCTGAGATGATATTAAACCCCGAAACCACACACATTCCAGAACATAACGTATTACTGGATGGGCCATCGGAAGAGAGCACTTTAGAAATCCCACCCCCGGAAGGCTGGCAACCTGATCAAGATCAAGAGTCAATCTCTCCAGAGGTGGACGAGTTTGAGACCCGTCCTTGCAGAGATCTGCAAGACCTCCAACTGAATGCTGAAGATGAACAATTTGTGGTATCGCAAATAAATTCAGTAACTTCTACCCCTGCGGGAAAATGCACAGTCCTTTCAGCGGAATCAAGCGTCGACTCGGTTCGCGGTTTCAGGGATATCCCTCCTCCTGCACCGTCTTCACTGGTCCTGAACGGAACCAAGCCATCTGATCTTGAGTTTAGAGACAAGATGGACGATTCTGACTCGGAATCCATGATGGATATGAGTCCGATGAAGAAGAGTGACGAGAGGCCAGAGAGTCCTTCTCCTGCTGGAGACGATCTAGGCTTTACGCCGTTAGCTGCGAAGCTGAATCAATGGAGAGCATCGAGCCCCGATAAACGACCAACGAGGAAGTACCATATTCCAGGACCGTTTTCGCCCGTTAAACTACAGAGTCGGCGTTCTCGGGATTCTCTAGACGCCAAACACTCTCAGCGTATGCGGGATTCCATGGTGTCCCGGGCGTCACTTGCCCCTGCAACACCTACGCTTGCGAGACTCTTTGAGGTCGAAACTACAGTCCCCCTCAAGCAGAACGAGTGTCCTGACGACGCTTCCATGGCTACAGAAAATGAATCTCGTGATGAGGTGGCCGAAACTGACGTCACTATGAGCATTCAACCAAGGGATGACTGTGAAGCCCTGGCGTCAGAAACTCAGCAAGTCGATGATGTGGAAGACGAAGAGGATATATATGGAGATGAAAATGTGGTTCCGGACGAACAAACAATTATCGTTTCTCATCAGCCTCTCCCTGAAGACAGCGGCAACGAAAACGGAACAGACGCTGTCGACAAAGAAGTCCACGAAGAGCAGAGCGTGCTTCCTGATGAACCGACTGTGACTCTTCCGCCATCATTCTTCTCCGAGGATAAGGAGCAAAGTCCCGCGCTACAGCGGCCGCTGTCCCCTAGAATCCCGCTTCTCATGTCCGTCACACCGGTCAGAGGAAGGGCGATGCCACAAACTGTGCATACTGTCTCCAAGGTGCCCCTGAAGCCGGAGGGTGATACGAGTCTCATGGTCTCCCGTAAACGACCTAGATCCTTGTCTTCTGATCGAAACAGAGAGATGCCTCAACTGGAGCCTACATCTGCCGTACGAATTAAAACGCTCCCATCGCCGACGAAAAGTATCAGGACTCCGTTGAAACCTTTTGAGCCCGAATATGGAGCTGAACCTCCTTTGGTGACAGAGAACACTCCAAGACCGACGCCCTCACCGCAGAGCGCGGCGCACCCCAGCCCTCCCAAATCAGCCAAGAAGACGGTTACTAGCCAGGTTCTTCAAGGCGCAGTGGTGTACACTGATGTGCATACTTCTGAAGGAGCAGATGCTAGTGGGATCTTCATCGAGCTTCTTACACAGATTGGTGCGAGATGCGTCAAATCATGGAACTGGAACCCAAGAGCGAGTCTGTCGCCTGTTGATGGTTCTGAGCCGCGAGAGACGAAGATCGGCATCACGCATGTTGTGTTTAAAGATGGAGGGGTGCGGACGTTGGAGAAGGTCCGGGAAGCAAATGGCGTCGTCAAATGTGTTGGCGTGGGATGGGTTCTGGACTGCGAACGCGCAAATCGATGGCTCGATGAGGCTGATTACGCCGTTGATCTCAGCATGATTCCCCGCGGAGGGCAGAAGAGGAGGAAGAGCATGGAGCCTCGCGCTCTGAGCAACGTCAATGGATCGCTCGTTAAATTGGACTCGTCGACTTGTTCGATGAACGCATGGCGCACTACGGAAGCGGAGCAAGAAGCCTGCATGCAGGAACTCAGGAGATTGTCGCCAACTCCAAAGTCGGTGTCTCGGCGTACGACAATGGAGTTCTCTAGAGAGGAGGAGTCTGGTCTTGTCACGCCTCGTCCGCAGCCGCGTTCGAAGAGCAAGACGTATCATCGTCGGGGACCGAGGCCATCGTTTGGCCCTGGCATGGTGTCATCGGATTCTTCACCTCGACGCGAAGGCGGTATTCAGCCTCCATCAACTCCGTCGTTCGACTATGACACAGATTACACTTTCAGCTTCAACTATGACGACGAGGAAGATAATACCATCTCTGCTCCATCCCCCACAACACCATTCTACCTCTCTGAACGCTCAAAGCTGGTGCAGCAGACCTGCCCGCCGAAGCAGCTACGTCAGGGATTGTTTGACTCTGGGCCAGGCAATAGCTCTGGAGTGGGTGGAGAAGAGTTTACCATGAGCGAAGGCTTGAGGAAGAGATTGGAGGCAGCCAGACGGAAGAGTCTGGTGTGGAGGCCCAAAGTAGGGAGCCCTCTTGCCCGACAGTGAGTGGTTTTGTTGTCTCATTGGGGGGTCGCTGTGTCTACTTTTGCTCTTTTGGATGGTTTACAGGGCGGATTCTGGGGAGTGTTTGGTTAGGGAATATATTCATTTGGCTCAGGAGCATTGTGCTTTGGGAGTTGGGCCTTGGAACTGTTATGTCAAGTGTAGAACGCATTGGATTGTACCATAATCGGATATTTTTTTTTTTCTTTCAGTTCTTCCGTTTTTTTCACTGAATCGCAAAAAACCACTCTTACATGAAACTCTCACGATCATCCAGCCCATAGTCCTGTCCTCAATTATCGTGTGCCAAGTCGACGGAAGGTAGTAACTGCTAATTAGATAAATTAGTATCTCTAGACGCGCTGAAAAGAACGGATCTAGTTGCTCTCAACCTGCTAGATCCATTTTAGAACTTTTGATACCCCGAAAAGAAAAGAAAAAATTACTTTTTTGGCTAAACAGTTGACCAGAGGAGGAAGGGTCCTCTGACTGCCCAAACACCTCCGTGTCTTTTGGGCACAAAGTATGTTTTAGATGGCGTTGGGTGCTTTTTTCTCGGATTCGTCGCGATAGAACCCAGCAACGAGGAAGGCAAGTTCCAGAGCCTGCTTCTCGTTCAGCCGCGGGTCGCAGAAAGTCGTGTAGCGTTCGCTCAGGCCGTCCTCGGTGAGTCCCGCTGCACCGCCTACACATTCCGTCACTGCTTCGCCGGTTAACTCGAGGTGCATGCCGCCCATGTACGAGCCGTGAGCGCGGTGGATCTCAAGCGCCTGCTCCAGCTCGGACAGGATTTTGTTGAAATCCCGGGTCTTCACGCCAGTGGGCGTTGTGTGCGTGTTTCCGTGCATGGGGTCGCATTGCCACACGGGGAGGTGGCCAGAGTTCTGCACCGCTTTGATGTGTCCTGGCAGGTGGTCTTTGATTTTCGACGCGCCGTAGCGCGTGATTAGGGTTACTTTCCCAGTTTCCTTGGTCGGATTGATGATGTCAAGCAGTTGGACGAGTTCGTCCGGCTGCATTGTTGGTCCGACTTTGACGCCAATGGGGTTCGCGAGGCCGCGGAAGAACTCGACGTGTGCACCGTCGAGTTGTCGCGTGCGGTCTCCGATCCAGAGGAAGTGGCTTGACGTGGCATAGTACCCGCTGTCAGATCCCGGGTGAGCGCGGGAGTGGTTGGGTGGGTGTTTGCAGAGGCGGGTCAGACTCTGTTCGTACTCGAGCATCAGGCCTTCATGGCTGGTGTAAAAGTCGACGGTCTCGACGCCACGGTCAGTGTCGACACCGACGGTGCGCATGAAGCGGAGTGCATCCGTCACGCGGTTGACGATGCGTTCGTACTTCTCCTTGATCGACGGGGTGACGACGTGTCCGAGACCCCAGTCTAGAGGGGAGTGAAGGTCCGCGATTCCCGACTCGAGAGCAGCGCGGATGTAGTTCATGGTTGCAGCGGAATGGAAGTAAGCTGCGATCAGGCGCGACGGGTCGGGCTTGCGTGACTCTGGATTGGCATCAAAGCCGTTGATGTTGTCGCCACGGAAGGACGGCATGGTGACCCCATTCACTGTTTCGTACGGATTCGACCGTGGCCTTGACCGGTGTCAGCGAATGGGACCGATCTCTCGCCACGACTATCAGGGAAGGTGAAGGGCGGGACTCACTTTGCAAACTGTCCAGCAATACGTCCGACTCGGACGACTGGTTTATTTGCTCCTGGAGACGGGCCGTCAGTTTTCATTGGAGAAGCACTGACAGCTAGACAGATCAGGAGGGCCCTCACCCCAGATCAAGACCAAGCTCATCTGGAGAAGCAGCTTGATTTTGGACTCGATAATCTCCGAATTGCAGTAGTCAAACAGCTCAGCGCAGTCGCCTGCATCAACTATCCGTCAGACTACTCCTGCTCCTTTGCACATTTTTTCACAACGCAAGGGGTGAAAAGCGCAGGGACGACTTTACCTCCCTGGAGCAGAAAAGCTTTCCCTAGTGCGACATTTTTCAAGCTATTCTTCAGTTTGGTGATCTACTTTCTCGATCAGCATTCTGCAGACATGGTCAACCCCGTCGAGGAGACTTTTGGGGGGTGGGGTTTACCTCGTGCGGTGTCACCAAAGGCGGGAGGCGCTGAAGCTTCTGCAAGGCGTTCTGGAAGCCCTCTTTGTCGTCATAGACGACTTCTTGCTTGACGGGTTTGGAGGTCCAGGCTGCGACGTTGTGTGGTGAGTTAGCCCCCTGTTTCCGGCATGCTTGGCTGCTGCTAACGGAGGAGAAGAAGAAAAGTCCCAGCGCCTCAGCTGGGATCGTTCCAAGTTGGAATGTCCACTCGAAAATACGACTAGCGAAGAAGGCTCGCAATGCTCACATGATGGAGTCCATTCAGTGTGTGATGTTCCGTTTGTGACACCATTGGTGTCCGAGGATAGCATTTGGTGATCCATGTGAGAAAAACACTGTTTTGCCGTTGAGGTATGTGATAGTATCGCCTTGTCAGGCACGGAAGCTCAGACAGTCGCCGAAGCCAAGAACAAAAAAAAAAGAAAAAAGAAGCTGTTCTGCAGTCGGAAAATCGCGGCTCATAAGCAGAAAACAAAGGGTTGATGTCACGAGAGGACGAAACTTTGAAGAAACAAGAGATGACTCAGAGCGAACCGGTGGGTGCGACTCTTCGCTTCTCAGAGCGAAAGAAGGAAACTGTCGACCAGACTTTCGAGAACACGGCGTCAGTCGAGAGTGATATGATATACTACATGAGGAGTATAATTGGAGAAGTGGGCAAGTTCTGAACTTGGCTGGATGTAGTACCACGATCCAGCGCTCTCGTTCCCTTTCTGGCCTGTGACTGGCCGAAGAAAGATCTTGGTGGATGAAATGTTCTGAATCTTGTTGACTCGCGAAGAACTCGACTCGATGCAGGGCCCAGGCGGGATTTTACTACTAGTTCCGCAGTACATACGGAGAAGTCACCTAAAATTGAACAAAGTCCCGCCCACTGCCCCCGTTGCTGTTCTCTCGCGTTTCTTATTACGAGGCATCAGATTATTTTCGAGTTTGCAGCGTTGGTGCTCACTGGTAAACAGGGTGCTGAGCTGGGCCAAAAAGTAAATGAAAAGCGTGCGTGCGAGGGTTGGTGGCAAGCTCGAATGAAAACCTTCAAGAGCTCGCGTTCTCTCCCCCTGCAAAGGGGGCGGGAATTTTATTTTATTTTTTTTTTTTTTCTTCAAATTGCATTCGACGATTTGAAAATTCAGAACGGACCCCCTCGTTGTTCTTGTCAGGCCACTCTTGACGAGTGCTACTCTACCATTAGAAGCCAAAGGAAGAAAAAAAAAATTTAATAAGGCTGTACTGTAGCCGGCTTCCTAGTAGCACTTTCTCAAGCAATACGTTGGGAATACGACTTCTGCGCAAGCCTGCGGCCTGCATCCAGGCTCGTACCAAGTTGCGTCGCAAGCTTCAGCGCGCTTTTCTTTTCTCTCGAATACGACTGATCAGGAGAGAAGAGAGCGTTGAGATGGGATGATCCGCGTCGTCCCCGACTGTCGGGCTCTGCGACTCGTATCCTACACTACTTCTATATTTGCAGCACGTTCCCAGCCAATCCGAGGGACCAGGGCCATTCTTTCTTCTCGAGAAGCGACTCCTTCTAGAGTATTAACCCAATATTCCTTCGCGAACACGAACGAGACTGCCTGAGTGAGTACGTCTGATTCAGTCCAAAAAAAGGGCAACTCAAGGGAGAATTGCATCATCCAAAGGTTTGAACGCTTAATATTACCCGTTACGCGACATCCGAACAAATCAGTTGCCCCGGCTGGGTGCTGCGACAGTCACTCCTGGACATACCTTCAGCATGATACGTTAGGAGTAGTCGAGAGTACATGTATGTACTTTATGTATATTAGCAGTAACTGTCTTTCGAGTGGTCGCAGGTTCATCAGATCCAGCGTCCGTTCCAGGCAACCACATCGACCAAGTGAGAGCTCGACTTGGGCTGTAAAACAAAGTTGTGTGCTCTGCCCAGATTCTGCCCAAGGAAGCGAGAGATCTTGCCCGGCGTGATACGAAGGGGCCAGAAGTCGTCAAGTGGCACAAGCCCAGACCACACACATTTCAACCATCACGCCGTCGGACTACCTTCTTGCTGGGTAGCAATCTCTTCACCAGATCACAGAAGCTGCGATTCAAACACCTAGGCCAGCGAGTAGTGGTTGAGTGGCAAGTACTCCGTACTTTGAAGACATGTGAAAAGGACATAAGAGAGATATACTGTGTACTATGATAGTCCTTGGGTGGAGAAAAGATCTTCACAGACCGGAAACAAACCTCTCAAACAGCGCAGATCACGTGTTAAGAGGCCAAGAGATCGACGTCGCGGATTAACCCTAAACCCGCTTTTTCGAGGGTCGCGGTGAGGGACTTCTTGGCATCCGGATCAGACGATGCACAGTCGTACTCCGTACACGGCGCGGACCCCGCCCTTGCGGTGCCAAGCTATTACCTTGGGTAGTTCAGTGGTGACTCGCACTTAGTGACATGCCCGAAAGAAAAAAGGAAGATGGCGGTAAGTGTGGCCGTTGAACCTCTTTTCAAAGTGTCACGGCCTTCTTCGTTCCGCGGAAGGATCGGCGCGGCGGAGAAACGGCTGAGCTTGGCGCCAAGAGTGCCAAGATGACAATTGATAAGATAATCTAATCTGATTTAACTAGTTATCTGATTCTGCAGCAAGAATCCACCCAAACTCGTGTAAAAAGAGACTCGATGCAGGAGTGGACCATGTAGGAGCAAGGGGGAACAAGGGTTAGTGTGCGCATTAGCTTACTACAGTACTTCGGAGAGAAAAAGAGCGCCTGTTATGACCCGATACCTTCCGACGAATGGGTGCCCCCCATGCCCCTCATAGCAATGGACTACTCCAGAGGTCGCATACTTAAAAGTGGGATTGGAGCCCAACAGCAGGAGTAGTCGTGGCAAGGAAGTTGCGGGCCCCTATCTCTTCAAGAAGAGAGAAACTCATATCAGGATACATATCATTCACGGAGTACATACCTGGGGGAAGGGGGAAAGAGAAAGAAAAAAAAAATGGAGGATCTCAAGCCAACTCTCAACGACCTTGCAGCCAAAGTTGCTGAACTGTCAGAATCGTTCACTCGCTATCTTCACGATAACAACATCCCCGCACCAACCCTTGCAGCGGATAGCCCAACAAGCTATGTCAATCTGTCCGCAGAGGCCTTTGTCATGCGCCAGAAGCTACTGGATGCGCTCATGGATATGTGGTACTTGACCCAGGGCCCAAGTGAAAGCGTCTTCAACTATGTCCACACGGTGCGTGCCCGCCCTGCTCCGGTTGCCGGTGTGCATAGTATACTTTGCTTTCGACCGCAGAGCTGACTCATGCTTTTTCTGACCGTTGACAGTGCATGCCTGATGCCGCAGTTCTCAATATCCTAAATCGTTTTGACTTTTGGTCTGCTGTGCCATTGGATGGCTCCGCTTCGTACGCCGAGATTGCAGCGCACACCCGCCTCCCCCAAGAAGTGGTCCAGCGTGTCATAGAGCACGCCACAACCCTTCGCCTCTTTGCCTATGCCGACCCCGAGGAATCATCGCCCCGCATCCGTCATACCTCCCGGTCAGCTGCACTAGCCCGCTCGTCCGGGCTGAGGGCTCTCGTCTCCACGGTCCTGGACGACGCGGGGCCCCCAATGGCAGTGATGGGAGAGGCGCTTCAGAGGTACAATTACGGAAAGACCACTTTGGAGCAAGATATGAGCCAGACGGCCTTCTCCTTGTTGCACAGCAATGAGACGTTTGGGAGGTATGCCAATTCCTGGGAGTTCATCGAGAACGATGGGGAAGGAGAGAGGAAAGGCTGGCGGCAAAGGAACTTTGTCGAGTTTATGAATTATATCAAGGAGATCTTCCAGCTCGAAAAAGTCGTGCTCGAGTGTTTTGACTGGAAAGCAGCAGGGAAGGCCACTGTCGTGGATGTGAGCAACATTCCTACCCATCGTCTGATGTTATGTGAAAGCTGACACGCGGTGGGAACTGATGTGACGTTGCTGACGATTTTCGTGATGACCGCAGGTCGGCGGCTCGGGCGGCCATGACGACATGGTGTTGGCGCGAAACTTCCCCGATCTCACCATCACAGTACAGGACCTCCCCCAGGTCAAGCCCGTGTTCGAGGCAAACCTACCAGGAGAGCTCAAATCCCGCGTATCATTCATGGAGCATGACTTTTTCCAACCACAGCCCGTGCAAGCCGACATCTACCTTATCAAATTGATTCTCCACGACTGGCCTGACCGTGAGGCAGTTAGGATCTTGCAGGCGTTGGCGCCGGCCATGAAGCCTGGTGCTCGGGTCGTCTTCATCGACTATGTGGGGAAGCAGGAAGGGCAAACACAAGGACCATCATCAGTGCCGCGCTCGATTCAGCAGATGGGTACCGCCACGGACTTGAGGATGATGGCGCTCTTTGCCGCAAAGGAGCGTCCCGTGAGTGCTTGGAAGGACATCTTCCACAAGGCAGACGATCGATTCGATGTCATTCGCGTCGAGAGCAACCCGCTGACTTTCATGGTGGTGATTGAGGCGGTTTGGCGCGAGTAGACTGGACTAGTGCAGGCATCTTTTGAGGGATAGCAAAGCTTGAAGCAGCCTTAACAGTTAAGACTTAAAAAAAAAAATAAATAGTAGTAGCAGATATAACAAAAAAAATAAAAAGTGCGTCCTCTGCGGTGAGACCGACTACTGAGCAAAGTTGTCTTCAGATCATGAAAGTGAAAAAAGGCTTGTGCATTGGTGAGGAGAAAGTGGTAGAACCCAGAAGCCGTGACGTTAATCCTCCGTACATCTGGGGCCAAAACCCCAACCTTACTCCTCCTACTCCATCATCAACAGCACTCGATAGCTTTACCTTCTAAGCCCAATTTTAGCTATCCTGGAGGTTTACCGTTTCTAGTCAAGCCCATCGTATCCCACTCGCACAGGATAACATTACCTGATATCCAATCTCTACTATCACCGGCCCCCTCTCAACTGACCTTGTCCATCCCAGCCACCCAACCATGGCTGAACCCGTCCCCGACTCTATCCAAGCCCAGGACGGTGCCGCCGCGCCAGATTCCTCGGCCACCCTTCCCAGAAACGCAGAAGACCGCGCCGCAGCCGCAGCTCTCTCGTCGCTGAACACTGCGCAGATCGACACTGCAGATGATGTGGAGGAGGGTGCTGCCGCTGGTGCGGGAGCGGTTGGTGGCGCTGGTGGCGGTGCCACGCGTGGGCCGCTGTCCAAGGCGGACCAAGAGGCGCTTGGGAAGGCGATGAGTAGGTTGGAGATGATGGCGGGGAAGGCAAAGAGTGGTGCAGGTGCAGGTGCAGGTGCAGGTGCAGTGGAGAAGAAGAAAGAGGCGGAGGCCGTTGGTGGTGTGAAGGGGATAGACGAGGTGAAGAAGAAGCAGCCTCCCGTGAAAGTCGCAGCAGAGGATGTTAATCTTCTGGTGGGTTGCAATATGTGCACTGCACAATATGACGATGATAATGGATGATTTGTCTTGCTGATGCGTGTACATTGTTATCTGTTTAGGTTGACCAACTTGACCTGAGCAAGCCCAAGGCCACAGAATTGCTCAAAGCCCATGAGGGAAATCCCGCAAAGGCCATTCGAGCATTTATTGTCCCTCCAACTGCGTGAACACAGCATATATCTCTTCACTTCCTGGGCTTGAAGCGAAATAATGATGAATGATAAACTGGAGTTATGGCGTGGATTTTGTGTGATACTTACCGGGAGGGAGTCTGGCTCATATATATATGACATATGGATCCCGTTCTATTACATGGACCAGACACAAAACAGGGTAGTTCAGGTTCAATGAGAATACTTGCTATATTAACGTGAACGGCAACCATAGTCATGGCATGTCGATGGAACAAACAAAACCTTGCGATGGATAGTAAATCTATAGCAAATAAAGCATACCTGCTTAGCCGTATGAGACTCTCACGCGGAACTTTTGAATCAGGAAGGAGTACGTCCAAGAAAGACGACCTCCAATCATAATCATAGACATCATCATCAATCGCCCAAGCAGGCTACCTTCCTTGCCGTGAAGCAGCTGGCTTCCTTTCAATCCCCTTATCCTCAAGTATAGTCCAGGTAAGCACCCACCCAATCAATGCCTCTATAGCCAATGCCCACCACACCGCACCAACGATATTACGCTCTAAACCCAGACCCAGGCCCCAGGCTCCAATCAAAGGTCCCAATGTTCTGGCCGCACTCGAGATGCTCTGCGCAACACCATGCACAGTCCCCAGCACAGATGGATCCGTCACGGAATTATTGACCAGGATGATCATGGCTGGAAGAGCAAACGTGCGTGAGACGACCTGTAATGCGAACACAACCGTGAGCGCGGGCCAGACCAGATACGCTTTATCTGGAACCAACACGAGGAATGGCGCGATAACGTATGCGAGTGGCGAAAAAGGAAGAAACACACGAAATGCTTTTAGGGTCCCTAGCTTGAACTGGACGCGAGGATAAACGAAGATCTGAAGGGGTAGGCCAATAACTCCGATTATGGCCGTTGCGAGACCGACACGCGAGCTAGGCATGCCGAGGCCGCCTCCAAAGTGGAAAAAATCGGTCCGACTCCCAGGGGCCCGCGGGTTGGGCAGGAAGACGAAACAGAGTGCTGTGAAGGCGCTGGCGTGGAAAGCGAGGAGGAAGTGGGTGAGCATAGTAAGGACAACATTTGGGGTCCAGATCTGACGAAATGACGGTCGTTTTCGTCTTTGAGCGCGGGCTGCCGTCGTAGGGCTTGCAGGAGCAGAGTGGGAATGGACGCTCGTTTCAAGATCGATGGAGTTTGGGTTTGTCCTGTCATCGTAATCCGTTCCGTCCAGAGGCTGGTACTTATAAGTTGAACGGGATTGTGTGAAAAATCTCTTGATTGCTCGACCAATCTTGAGGCCCCAATCTGAGCGATATCGCGCGATTTCATGCGTCTGCGGGAAACAACATATTAGCAGGGGAGAACACTCGACGGGTTGTTGGGGCTGACTTACCTCCTCTAGTCCAAGGAAGATAGCAAGAGCGGCGGAGAAGATGAGCAATCCACTCACGATATTTGGAAGCGCATATGGCCACTTCCGCATCCACCACACTCCGTCCTTCCCGCCTAGGAACGAACCTGGCCCGAATAAACCAGGATATGCCTTGATGGGATCGGCTAAAACGCCTCCAAGAATCGGACCAATTACAATGCCAACATTGAAGCACATTGGCAAAAGTAGGAATGCTCGTGACTGATACCTATTTTCACTTTGTTAGTACAGCCAGAAAACAGAAGGATGTAAAAAAAAGGGTAAGTACTTCTTCTTCTCGATGATCTCCGAAATCATCGTCCTCATGACGCCAATATTACTGTTCAGCGCACCACCCAGGGTCCTGAATATCGCTGCTGAGATAAAAGACTTTGAGAATCCAAAGCCCAGGCACGAGATGGCGGTTCCCAGCAGTCCTACCAGCAAAACTCGCTTTCTCCCAAACGTCTCCGTGTCCGCCAGTCGACCCCAAAAAACCGAGGTAACGAACTGGGCTGCTGTAAAGCAGCCTTGGATGATGCCAGTCTGCTTTGATATCGTTGCATCTGGCAGGGAGGGGTCAAAGGACTTGAGCTGGTAGAACATGTATGCCTGCAGAGAAGTCTGGGCCAAGGGCTCAGACAGACGGGCGAATGTGATGATTGCAAGCTGCGATTTGTGAGGAAGCGACCGCCAGGAGGCAGGCTTCTTCTCATCTTCTTCATCAACGTTCTCTCCGTCCGCGGCCGCCACTGCCGCCGCAGCCGCGTTGTTGATGCGGTTTGTCTCGTCTTCATCGTCGAGGGAGTATTGACGAGCTCTAGTCCTGATAGGAGAAAATGGGCCGGCTAACTTTTTACTGCCACTGTCGCCGTCGCACACTGATGCCCCTGGGAGCAGCTGCTCCTGCTCAGTCATGCCATTCTCATCACTCGCGGTTTCGGACCCAGTCAAGGCCAGAGAGTGCTCATATGGATCATCATGATGATCGTCGAGCCAACGGTAAGCCTCGACATCGTCCTCATAATGTCTAGAAGAGTCGACCTCTTGACGAGTATCTACATTTGAGCAGCCAGTTGAGTTATGGGTTTGGTGACGATTCGGGAGCTCACTCATCCAACCTGGAGAGATATAGACCGCCAAGCAGTGGGCAGCTGAAGTAGTCGTACCATACAAAGGGGCGGTCCGATGTATTAGTAATGCGAGTGCCGGAGTAGAAAAATAGTTGTCGTGGACTTTTTAACGAAAAAAGGTCAGTTAGCAGGCTATGGGTCTCTCTTGTCTTTTACGATGGATCACACAGAAGATACAGAGAGAACACAAGAAAACTTGAAGGCAGAGAGAAATTCGTTCGACCGCGCCTTGATCACTTTGTCGCCGCAATTGCGAATCCCGGAAAAGTCTTTATGCTTGGCGCTAAAGGACGGTCTTGGCAGCATTGCACGGATAACTTGCCGATGACGACAATAATACAGTAGATCAACAAGAGATTAACTAGGAGTCTCACTCTAAGCTTACACAGTCGGTGAGTTATATAGGTTCCCCGGCGGGTCCCAGTTCAGCGGTGGTAGAAAAAAGCACGGCTGTGCTAGAACCCAAGTACACCAGTGAAAAGGTCAGCAGTGCTAGAAACTATTTTCTTCACAAGCGGCGCCGATCGGACCAAGAGTCCAAGTTCATTTCGATGCAATCTCCCATAATATGGATCACCAACCGGATGATGACTGCTTCTGCGCTGCATCACAACATCCACTTCGGTACATGTAGAATCCACTGATGACAGGTTGCAGTATGTAGTACTTGTGATAGTTGGCGCAATGGCTAGACCGTTCGATGAGTCTGCCATAGAGTCGGAGTGTTGGAGCCACGCCATATGAAAATTGATATGGCAGGTTAGAAATGGCAGCACAGGAGAATCTTCCAAGCGAACCGGAGTATGAGAGGAAGCCCGAGTGGAACGTTTTCAAAAATCCAACGAAGATATACTTCGGGAAGGGAAACTCGACATGGGGGAAGAGCGAGCTAGTTTGTTTTCACCATCATGATCGTCGTTTCACCTAGGACGTTGACAATAGAAGCGGTCAAGGGCGAACAGGAGAGAGATATCAAGAAAGAAAAGAGAAGCACATACATCTTCTATGCCTGAGGAGGTAGTCACCAAGGGAACGTGTCTCTATATCCGACACTTGATCGTCTGTCCACCTTCCCAAGTCTCATCCTTATCCAGCGTCTGCCATCCGTTGACTGACCCAGCTTCCACACAGACCATGGTCTTGTATCCCTCGGCTGGACCAAAATCCGCCATTCCCTGAGACTTCGTGATCCAGGGATTCCACACTACAACATCGTTCAGTGACTCCCGCGTGATTGAGAAGAGCGGCTTGTTGTTGTCAATTTCTGCGATGTTAATGGGAACCTTGGGGTCAAGGGACTGGTAGACACGATCAATTTCTTCGGTGATGGCAAGAGACGATTCACTCTCCGTGAAGCTAGACGCATTCTTGACCTTATCAATGTACGTTTTTGAGCTGAGATCTTGGATGCGGATCTTCGAGATGTCCTACTCAAACATTTAAGCATCAGGCCTCCATCTTACAAACCCACCCAAGCCGGGAAAAGGGAAACACGTACATCGACCCTAAAATACGTATGCAGCAAGACCTGGAACTCAAATGGCTGCTCTCCGGTATTCTGGACCTGTAACGACGTCTCCAACTTGTCCTTGCTCAGAGTAACGCTGTACACCAGGCCAAACTCGTACGGCCAAGCTTTCTTGAAGGGGTCACTCAGCATGCTCGACGAAAGTCCAAAGTCGAGTTTCACACTGCTGCTGTCGCTGTCGGCAGATTCCGTCGACTTGCCTAGAAACTCCCAGTACGCAGAGCGAGCGAAGCCATGCTGAGGAAGCTGGGAGGTCGCGTGGTTCGAGGGTGGAGGGCCAAAGACCTGTCGGGACGGTTTGAATCAGAGCCAAAATCAACAACGACCAAAGGCTTCCTTCCTTTACGTCGTAACAATGGTAAAAGTCAATCAGAACAACGTGGGCATGAAACGTACTGGAAACACCACCGGAATCCCGCCCCGAATTGGCTTCGTCCCATCCAGAGAAGCTTTTTCGCTCAAGAACAATTGTTCGCGTCCATCAGCGAGTTTCCACGAGGTCACAGTAGCTCCAAAGAGATTCACGACAACGGATTCGCCTGACGCGAGAGACGCAGACACATTTTTGCCCTGAACAGTCACGGTTGGTTGAGGAAGCGGGGAGGTGACAGGGATCGAGCTGGGCTTCCTCCGGCGGTCCATTGTCGGAAACAGTTCTATAGTCGAAAGAGGAATACGTTGAAAAAAAAAATTAGAGCGGTCTCCCAGCTGGTTGAGAAAGTGACACTTGCTGCACGGGAGATCGAAAGGCAGTCAAAAGTCCTGGTGGTCTCAATGTTTGAGAGTGCTGCGGGGTGTGTTTGGGGTGACGTTTGGAGGTTGAGAGAACAACCTCATGCCCCACACACTGAGGAGCTTTGTTAACCAGGGGGGATTGTGATGTAAAAAAATAAAAAAAACTACTGTATTGATTCTCTCTTCCAGGCTTTCTCAGATTCTGATTGTTAAAGGATATATCTCAAAATTTGGACCTGTATTTTTCATTTTCTTTCCCCCCAAATCTGCTGCGTAGCCAATTATCTTTACAGAATAACAGCGATCCTTGAATTTCTAATATCTACACCTGAAGGCTGAACGGTAGACGTCACAGACACCTGCTAAATGACCTGAAGGTCAAGAGGAATACAAAAAGACAAGACATAGAAACAAAATAACAAGCAAGATAATCATCATCAAAGTATTATACAGGCCAATAACTATGTTTGATATCCCCGCGATGCATTCAGTAAAACGAAAATCAGAGGTATCCCTGTAGTCCTAACCTGTATACCCAGTCCATGCCAACGCCGATAAGTTATGATAAGGGAAAGAGATAAGCACTATACATCACGAAGAGTGTCTCCTCATGGCATTATGAGCCTCCATCTTAATGTCGAACATCAAATCATCGAGTTCTCTGAGGGTAGATTTCCCGAAAGAGACGTTCTTCAGAGAATCCAAGACGTTTCGTAGGGATGACAGAATCGCACTGGGGGAAGTTAGAGATTTCTCCCCGTTTTCCGCTTCAGAACTTTGGGAGGGCGGAGCGTTCCCGGCTGTGGCTTCGCCGTCAACAAGTCTACTATCTTTCAGACGACTGTCGGCCCGTACCATACCTTCATCGGTAGTAGCAGCAGCAGCAGCCAGGTTGCCATCTTCATCGTTTCGTGCCGGTCTATGAGAGTCTTCCAGCCCCTTTTCATCGACACTTTCAGAGGCCGGTTCACCTCTGAGCCGTAATGATCTTCGTCTGGCGAGTGCTGGTTTTGATGGGGCCACTCCTGATCCCTTCCCTTGCTTTGGCGAGATTGACCTGGCACTGCGACGTGACCCGGCGCGCTTTGGTGCCGCGCCGTCCGCGTTATGTGATGCGCATTGGTCTGAAATCGGACTTTTTGACAGCCTATTCGAGTGCGCTGACTCAACGTCGAAGACAGAAGTTTTCTTCGTGGCAACCTTCTTTTCACGTCCATTTGCTCCTCTCTTTCGTTTGCCTTGTCGCACTGCTGGTTTCGCCGTGGTGTCGCTTTCAAGCGCGAGATCCATAGCCAACTCCAAATCTTGCTCTAGTTGAGATGCAATTTGCTGCTCGAGTTCGTCGCTGAACGAATCATGAATGACATCAACTCCATCCTGATGATCTTCTGCAACCGCTTGGTCATCCGGTGAGGAAGGCGGCACGTCACCTTCTTCTCCTTTTCTAGCAAGGATGCCGGCAGGTGGTGCACTGTTGGCTTCCTGAGCATGAAAGATTTCAGTTCTCTTTCTCTTAGTTCGAGAATACACGGGATATGAATCCTCATCACCGGTGTTTGGACCATCTTTGCGTTTCAATTTGGATGGTGGGGTTTGGAACTGCATGCGATCGTAAGTAGAGACCACATGGGGTCGATTATTGTCAGCATCAGAATTGACGGTATTCACGACTCCTTCCGCCTCCGCCGTCATGCGGCTGTGTGGCACGGGCCTTGATGTGGCTTGGTGTGTTTTGACATCAGCTTGTGGTGGTGAAGACGGGGGTTCCACATCAGAGGAGTTCCATTCGAGAAGTGACGTCAAAGATGATTCCACTCCAAGTTGAGTTACCTCCGCACACTGCACTTTAGATCCAGGTGTAGGGGATGATAAAGGGAGCTCATCATCATTCGCAGCTGCAGTTGATGGGAGGGTTGGTGTCCCGGTGTGATTGTCTTGAGCTTGAGCCAAAGTCCGGATTGTACGAGAAGAAGGTTTGCTTCGGCCAGGAGTCGCGCTTGTGGACTGGAAATCCGAGAACAGCCGTGAGGATTCTATACGCTGCCTTTCTCGCACCTCGCGTTGATGATCTGTGAGCGCCTGGGTTTCGGGTGGGCCGGCTGGTGATGACTCAACCGCAACAAACTTGACTTGGGAATGGTCATGACGAGGGCGGGGTTTTGGCGTGCTGATGCCGCGTCCTCCAGGTGTATTCGAAACTGGCATATGATTTTTGTGCGTACTGGCACGGGCGTCAACAAAGGCCGAAAGAGACGTTGTCGTTTTTCTCTGCCTGCTATGCCAGGATGTGCCATCTGGTGAAGCCTCCAAATCGAGCCCATCTTCCTGAGAAGCGAGAAAACTGGGAGGAGTGCAAGCCGCCTGGAAAACTGTTAGAAACAAAGACTTTTAGGCCTTGCATCACAGGAAACCATACCTCAGAATCACTTCGGTTTGGAAAATTAGGGAGGGGGATGGTAATATGCGGTTGCAACTTTCTTAATGCCTTCTCTACAGATACGGGATAGGTCAAGTTCTCCTGGAGACCGAATGTCACCTTCCAGACACGTATGAACGTGTTCGTCGTCGATTTGTGGCGTGACTCGAAACCAGAGGCAACCAGTGTCGTCAGTTTTTCGAGAAGTGAACTATCAGTGCTTTCGCAGGATTCCAACATTCCAGCGACTTTTGACAAAAGCGATTGAATCTATGACAGTTAGCTTTGGATAGAACACGTAAAGCTGTTATTTCAACTTACGGCCTGCAGTACGCTTTTATCGCCAATAGATTTTATCGTGATTTTGTCATCACTGTCGGCCAACCAGACCGATAAGCCGGCTTGACATTTCTCTAGTAACGTTGGGTAGAACGTTGAAGGACACCGGCTTGTGAAGCGCGAGAGCCCTTCAAAGAGACCTATCATGTCCCCAGTACCAACGTCTGGAAGCCGCGTGTATGTCTCTTCCAGCGCCCTGTCAGCCAAGGCCATCGTTTTCTCCAAAGGCACAGCCTCTTGTAGTGGCTTTCCACCCGGGATCTTATTTAGAGGACGGAACGGCTTGGTACTATGAGCCGCGTCGCTTGGGACCACAGCGAGATCGAGGATAGCAATAGAATAAGGAAGGCACATGGCTGATTGTCGGCAGACACTGTCGGATACATCTTCCAGAATAGCGTTAAGTGCAGCGTTCGCTCTGTCAGCGTGGATAGCAGTGGCAAGTGAGCGTAAGAGTTGGGTCCACTCCAAGGAAAGATCAGAGAACTTAGTCCCGATGAGAATAATGTTCTTTGCGTTCTCATAGTCGCGCGATTTCGGGGAGTCACGGTCTCGAACTGGGGTTTGAGGTCGAGCAGTCGAACTCAGGTACCCCGTTGCCAACTCAGAGATAATCTTCCATGTCAACTGGGCATAAGGATAGCTAGAATCTGAAGGGCGTTCGACAATCTCTGATAGGGAATCTGCGAACTGACACAGTATTTCTAGTCTAGCCCCCCTAGAAGCGCGTCCTTTTAGGCTGACGCTGATTATGTCACGGACAAGACTGCAGTAGGTTGCGTTTGGAAGGAAGCGAGGGAAATGAAGGATTAGATCTAGCAAGTGAACAATAGGGGATCGAGATCTTCCACTGTTAGGTGGATGTCGATGGGTAGGCGTAGCGGTTTGGAAAGTTTCATTGGAGGTCTTCAGAATGAGTTTATCTGTAAAGGGCATTGGCCCGATGGTTGAAATAATCGTGGTCGATATGAAATGGAATCGGGTGAGGAATGCATCACTGTCTGCATCCCCATTCGTGTTGAGCGAACGGGGTGCGTCTTTCCACACTTTTTGGAGCATTTCCAAGATTTTTGCAACAGCATTCATCGATTCTTGGGACGGTTGAATCTCCTTGCTAGAAGCTTCTGCAAGACATTTCGAGAGGCTTACCCATGCTGTACCAACAGGCGATTCACTCAAGGAAGATTCTGGCCAAGGAGCTGTTTTGAATAAAATCTCGAACACAGGTAGTATTGTAGACAGTCGAGATCGAACCCATTTGAAGTCGAGTCTGGGAAGATCTGAGGGTGATAGCTTGCCAGAATCAATTGGCTTACCCTCGGGCCATATTTCAGGGTGCGAATTCCAAAACATTGCAGCTAATATGCCACATGCCTTGTCATGACTGGCTGAAGTCGAAACTAGGGCTTCAGAAAAGAATCGAACAACGTATTCTTTCCAGAAGAGGTCGATGCGTTCTTCAGAAATCGATGGTCGAAAGGCGTAATAGAGGAGATGGTAGTAACTTGAGAAAGACTGATTCAAAAGGGCGCTGGATCTATCATTTCTCTTTCGCTCCAGTTGCGAAAGGATGGGCCTGAAAAGCAGTTTGATCGTTCCTTTACTGGTTGTCGATTCGCTCGGCTGAATGGCGTATACAAACCGATCCCAAGCAATGAGGGCCTGAGACTTAACAGCGGAATCACTGCAGTTAAAGCACTTCTGAATTACGAGAAGCCATTGCTTTAGGAAATTCCAGTGTTCAATTGACCATCGACTCCGCCGTAGCAGTAGAATCACAACGCTCCAGATCTGGGGGACATGGACACCGCTTTCACGAGGAGATATCATGCTTATCAACCGATCTGCCAGCTTGTCTCCGAATTTCGGTTGGTTTTCAGCCGCGGCATCCAGAGTATCCTGAATGGCTTTCGAGATGGCGTTATTAGGACCGACCGTGACAGCTACCTGGAAGCCAAAAGCGACAGCCTTAATGCGGATGTCCGCCATGTCATGGAGCAATGCAGTGATAAGATTATCAATCCAAAAGTTGGCCTGAGCGGCAAACAATGACTTTGTCTGTAAAAGGAGCTTTTCGTATATTGCTAACCGGAGACAAGTCACGTTTTTGTGTCGAACTCGTGTAGAAAGGTCCTTGAGTGCTGACAGAAGCTGAATGACCTTGCCGTTTACCAGAAGTTTCGGGGGAAATGTAATCACTGACAAGGCGCTCATGTAGCCCATTAAGATCGATTTGGGCAAAGAGGCTTTCTGTAGGGAAACGATGGCTTGATCAAGGAAAAAGGCCTTGAATTCGTCCGGAATATGGGGAGACAACTTCACATGCCATGCGAACATGCTAAGCAGCTTGAGAGCATGTTGTACCAGAGATACAGCGGGCGCGTCCGACGCATCGGGAAACTGAGATATATCCCTCCTTATGAACTGTGCAAACAGTTCCATCTTCTCGCAAAGTAGAGCCGGTTCAGGTACAGCACGGTAGGCCGTGAGGCTTCCAACAAGCTGCATATAGGCATCAGATCTAGAGGCGTGAGAAGCCCCTGAAAGTTGCTGTGTTATCGATTCGAGCATGGCGGGAAGTTCCTCCTTTGAAGGGCAAGGGTATGCTTGCGATTTGAGAATGGACTTTGCGGGTTTGCACTCGTTCGAAGGACGGAGATTCCTAAGGGAGGATCGTGGCCTGGCACTCGAATCGGACAGGTCGAGAGGCTTTATGTAGCTTGGTAACGGCGAAAAGTTGACCTTCTTTCGAACGTCGGAATGAGGGTGTGGTGATAGGTCAGGAGGGGAAGGGAGCGGTCCCGGTCTCACGGCAGACAGAACATTGGGCTCATTCTTGAACGAAGCTGACTGAAACGACGACCTTGGAGGCGTTGGTGGACGTGGTGGAAGAGCACTAAGACTAAGAACGTCCACCATCTTTTAGAGAGGGTAATTGGCTGGGACGAGAAAGAGACTGCATCAAGTTGACATTAAAGTCACAAAAACGGGAAGTGGAAAGCAGACTTAAACCAGGGACAATTCCATGAAGAGCGTATGAGAAAGAGAAATGAATATGAATTGTTTTCCTAGGAAGCTTTGATCGTAGGAGTGCGGTGAAGGCTGAGCTGCATCTCGACCAGCTCGTTAACCTGAACATCAGGTGCTCTCTGGTCGTGTCGCGCGCTCTTTGCTTAATGAATGGTCGCAACGCGTCGCAGCGCGCGAGGATCGTAGTTGGGCGGGGGAGCACTTTCGCGCCTCGGGCGCTTAGTCATTTGGCACGTGCTGAATCAGCAGCCGAAGTCAGATGATATCATTCTGCTTGCTCAGAAAGGAAAAGAGAGAAGCAAGCTTGAACAAGAGCAAGAAGGACAATGTTTGGGCTCGAGGAGACCTTCTTCAGTCAGAACTGTACTAATTAGTGCTACTTTGTACGTTTGCACATCCTTAATGTACTTCACAGCACCGAGTATGGAGACGTAGTAACACCAGTACTAGATGTACTACATCTCATGGTCACATTAATACTACGTAGTAGTACTAAGTTAGTAGATTCGGTTACACCGTGCAGAGCTATGTTGTCATTCAAAACAACAATTTTCTTTGTTCCTCGATGTCATCCCAAGACTTGAAAGTTGTTAATCACCTTTGATGCGACTGTGCTGGTCAATGTGAAGCGTCTCGTATGCCAATACTTCCGTGGGACTCCTTCTGTTTCGATAGTGGATAGCTCCCAACTACCACTACCTGCCTCGTACCCCACATGTAACTTGAAGATACATATCTTCTGCCGCAACTTTGCGTCAGCTTCTCCAACCTTGTCGTTTTTCATATTGTCTTGAGGAGTGTTACTTCCTAGAGTGCAAACACGATCATTTGGAATCGTCTTCGCAAAGATGGATACGCCTGAATTGTCTGGAGAAGGTAATCTTACACTTTTCCTTTTTTTCCCCGGGCCGCGCGCAGTGGAGAAAAAGCTTGAGATTTCTGACAAGTCTCGTATCAATGAAAACAGCGAAGCTGCGTGAGGTAACGCGCCTCGTGGAGTCACTGAAAAAGGACTTGACCGAGAAAAATCTCCAGCCTACGGGTAAGCTGTTAGACATTGCGAAGAAGGCTTCATTGAGCTCCTGACCGACAATTTCCCTTCTCAGAGCGGATTGAAACTCTACAGAAACTACGGGTCCACGGCCGAAAAGTGGAAAATGCAGATCCAATATACAGGAAAGAAGTGAGCGTGCGGCCTAAAACTACTTCTATTTATGCGTGCATACCTCTAATTATCTTTAAGGGAATAAACATTCTGTCCTCGTATGGTTTTGACGAGAAGGACCCTGCTGTGTATCGCGAAGCTCTGCGCTGTCTCGCCAATGCCCTCCTCCTACACAAGGATACACGACAAATATTTGTTGATCTTGGAAATGGGCCAAAAGTGGCCAAACTGCTTAAGGTGCGGAGACTGTTGTCATGGAAGACTGTTAGGCCGCGCTGCGACTCATGATACTCCCAATCTAGGAAGATAATTCCGACGACGAGTTTTTGGCTTCCCGATTACTCTTCTTGACGACTTACGACTCTAATCTGAATTTCGATACATTGTTTGATGAACATGCGCTGGGGGAAAGCATCAATAATGTATGGGAACCTCGTATGGTAACAGCTTATTTGCTCACTTGTGCAGGCTGACCCGTAGTCCAGCACATCTATCGACACTCGAAGCAGTTTTCCAAGGGGAAAAAGAAGAAACTCAGCCAAATGGACGAACTTGCCCTTTCGGAAACATTGAAACTACTTTTCAACATCACCAACTACTACCCTCATCGAGTTGAAGTTTTTTCCCCGTCGATCCCCAACATCCTGAAGATCCTTAGCCGCATTGAGATCCCGACACCACCACTCCAAGCACCCGTCAACTATTTGATTAATTCCTTGCTCAATCTCGACCTCGAAGCCAAGAAAAGCAAGACCTTTGGCACGAACCCGCTCTTCCCAAAATTTGACCAGAACTGCAATGTGGACAAGTTGATAAACATCCTCGACCAGGCCGTTGCCATGCACAAGCCAGAACAGCTCGAAGGCTTAGCAGTTCCACTGCTCACTCTTTTGCGGAAAATATACTCAGTTGCGCCCGAGGGACCCCGAAAATATATGGAATGGCTGCTTCTCCCCGAAGACGACGATCGCGATCTTCCCATTGGCCAATCTAACACGCTATCGTCGCGTCTTCTGCGACTTTCGACATCTGCAGTGGCGCCCGCTCTCCGTGAGAACATCTCAGCTCTCATGTTTGAGCTCTCGGGAAGCAATGCCAATGACTTTGTGAGGAATGTCGGGTATGGTTTCGCGGCAGGATTCCTGATGTCTCACAATCTGCCGATTCCCGAAAGCGCAAAAGAAGCCTACAGTACTTCCAAACCCGGCCAACCTAGTGTTCCCATCAATCCTGTCACTGGCCAGAGACTAGATGCTGAGCCTCAGGATACCGGGCCGAAAATGACTAAAGAGGAGAAGGAGCGGGAAGCTGAAAGACTCTTCGTCCTCTTTGAGAGGTAACACTACCCAATATCCCTTTTACGCTACGCTGGAAATTTAAGGATAACGGCGCTGACGACCTGCCGCACAGATTACGCTCAACTGGTGTGGTAAATGTCGAGAACCCCGTCCGAACTGCCGTTGAGCAGGGTAGATTTGAAGAGCTCAGCAGCAGTGACGATGATGACTGATCCTATTTTCTAATTTGGCGTTATCTGTATTGGTCTGATTTGACGTTGGATTCCCTTGATTGATATCCCATGGAAAATACTATGCATTGATGTGATATATGGCTGTAGTACTTCCTTTTCGACTGTACATAGCACTCACGACCCTGGGACTTAGGAGGCTGTATCGAAATCTAATTACCCTTGAAGAAATCCGTTTGTACACGCTTTCGATGCCGAACCAAATCCCCCAAATTGGATCTAAATCAACGACAGATAACATCGAGTGTGGATGGTAGTCACTTAGGCACAGCTCATTATCAGAGTTCAGCTACTGTTACTCTTTCGGCCAAGCGTTGTGATTAAGCCCCCCTCTACGGAGTACCCCTGCAGCATCATGGAAAGAAGGCTTCAGGTACGCTAGGTTCTGAGCATAGAACTCCATCTGTTAGCAGGCTCAATCGTAGTGTCAGCATATGCCTGATTTGGCCATTGACAAATCTCGGTCTTAAAGCAGGAAGTAATCGTGTTCGATGTTTTCAGACAGAAAAAGAAAAAAAAAATAACTCAGAGCAATTATGGGATCCGATGTGCACCCGTCAACTGGTGGAGATGATCAGTTTCAGGACTCTCCAGGCCAAGTACGGATAGCGGAGATTTTCAACGAGGTCGGCATCTCTGGCTTTGAGCGTGGCAACGCATTCGTTAAGATTCAGAATATTGATAAGAAAGCTAAATTTCATGATATGATACAACTGCACAGACATCACAGTCCGTCCATTTTGTATCTACTAGTTGCCGACGAAGATATACATTAGTCCCATCGTGGAGTTTGCTCGAATAACCTTGGATATTGGCTGGACGAGAGCAAAAACTCGGAACGTGGGGTGTTACGGCAAAAAGTTTCTCCGGCTCTGCCTGCCCCTCGTTAATTCTTTGAGCGTCATCTCTATATGGCACTACTACGATGATTTCTCGTCCAGGTAGTGTGAAATCCACAGTATACCACGTATTTCATTCTTACTAACCTGCCAATAAGAGCTCCTCTATTGCGATTTGACAGGAGCTTTAAGCGCCCATCAAAAAAGAGGCTACGCCCTTCTTCGCATTGCTCAAATCGCAATCTTTTTGGAAATCCCTCCCCTGTTCCAGGTTTAATACGGCGCAAGATGGATACCTTCGACCCAAATAAAGCAGAGAATTTGGAGGAGGTACGCTGATTTCAGGATCTGATGACTTCTCTACTTCTCTAATCATCGATTGAACATATGCTGACGACAGGTACAACCAATAGATGGAGAAGCAGTTTGCAGTAAAAGGTTGGCTCGACTCGATTCTTTACCTTCCAAACAAAATGGTTCATGTGCTGACGCGCTCCCTGCTCTGAATAGCCGTGCAGCAAATGGCAACTTACTGGGCGATTTTGGAGAAAATACGAGGGTCGACACTGCGCCTCACAAAGATGGACGACGAAATATATGAACATTTCAAGAAGGACTTCCCAGATTTTGACCCCGCAGAAACGATCGATGAAGACAAGATGAAGAGCCCAGAAGGAAAGGAGCGCTGGCGCAACTTCATGTTGCAGTACGAGAAGAAGATTAGCGATTATAATTTCGGGACTCTGATCAGAGCAAACCCAAAGTGGGAGTACGGAGAGAAGGAGACAATTTTTGGTACGCCTTTTTTTGTTCAATCGAACGTGCTTTGGCCCTGGATAAACGGTCTCTTATTAATCTTTGTGTGTAGGATGGCGCATGCAGTTCTACGCCATTGAGATTGCCAGGTGAGACGAAATGGAACACCACAAAAGACGGCATGGGATAACTAACGTGACAATTCTCCAGGAACCGTGCCGGCCTAAACGATTGGATTTACGAACAAGCGCAGAAAGAGCGCGAGCCGAAAGAACAAAAATCCGACTCATAACACCAACAGTCGGACAAGCATCAATCTCGTTCCCCAAAGGTCGTTCAAGCCGTGCGCCTCTCAGCGTACAGTCTCGGTGGAAACCAGGTACATTGCCGCTGCCAGCAAGAGAGCCTCCCGCCACCCGCAGCAAGTGCAATCGACCATGACTCGTGAAATGCCAGAAGACGTGGCGAGTTTGACAGTTCTGCCATGTACGTAATTGAAACCCATAAATTTGAGAAGTGGCAAATTTGGAAGAGACAGCTTCTGTCCGAGGCTGAATCTGTGAGGCGTCTCATTCGAGAGACCAGCGGTCATGCAAGTTCAGCGGTGCATGTTGAAAATCAACTCGACCAGCCATATGTGGTGAATCATATGATTTTTTTAGTATATACAGTCCTGTTTGGATATCTACCTGCTTATAATACATGTAATTTTGCCAGACCCACATGCAGCACGTTTTTGTGGGCCTGGCCTCTCGGAAACCGAAATATGGCCGATGAAAATCACCAGACCCTCATAACCAGGACTGTGCCATAACCTGCCTGGGGTTATGGAGGCAATGACGAGCGCTCGGGATCTTATGGACACTCGTCCCTTCAGCGAGGGAGCAGGACCGGCCCGGCCCAAGCACTACGGTATCTCAGCTGAAGCCGGATCAACCGGCTAATTTTTTTGAAGGTTAGTCATACAGATAGCTGACATGTCACCGTTCGCGATGGGATCTCATCGTCGTTCCGCATGAGCTTCTTGCGGCTTGGTGGAAAGACCGTTGTCAACAGCGGTCTCCGTTGACGAGGCATAGGGTTGCGATACGGCGAGAGCTGCTTCCGCAGGGAGCTCTTGGGGTGGCGGAAGTACGAAATTTTCACTCTTCCAAGGCTTAACGTGCATGACGTACATGGTATCGAGCTCCTCGAGCGTACGGCCTTTGCCTTCGATGACGCCAAAGTAGACAACAGCGGCTGCAGCGAACAAACAGCCGGCGAAAACGTATCCATAGGCGAAATCGATCTCGGCAGTAATGAAACTGGTAAAAAACCCGATGAGGAAGTTCCAAAGCCAGTTAGATGCCGTGGCAAGTGCCATGCCTTTGGCGCGGTAGCGTGAAGGGTATAATTCCGCAATGATAGCCCAGACCATGGGGCCCCATGTGCTCGCGTAGGCGACGATGAACAGACAAGCGAAGACAACCATGACCTTTCCTGGGCCCGGCGTGTTCTCGGGAGTTTCCACATCCAGAGCAAAGTGACCAACCGACGCAAAGACCATGAAGCACATGAACATCCAAGCAGCTCCGATGATCAAGGACTTGCGACGTCCGAAGTGCTCAATGTTGTATAATCCTAGAAATGTTGAGCCAAAATTCACCGCGCCTAGGATGATCTGGGTGATGTAACTGTTGCTGATACCGGCACCGCGGAAGATAACGGTACCAAAATAGAAGAAGTAATTGGCGCCAGTGAGCTGCTGTAGGGCCTGCAGGAGAATTCCTAGAACAATTCTATAGAGCATTCTCGGTGCGCTGAATATCTTGTACCAAGGTTCTCCTTTGGCGGCCATTTCCTCCTTGGTCTTCTCAGACATCTCTTGGAGTTCAAGATGAAGCATCCTGTGATTTTCAGGAATGCCGTAAAGCCTAACCATCGTTTTCTTGGCCTGCTCGACTTTTCCGTTTTTGAAGTCGTATCGAGGACTTTCGGGGAAAAACAAAATTCCGAATTGGAGCATCAACGCCCACAAAAAGGTGATACCAATGGTTATTCTCCAGCTGGCGGTATTCTGGATGCCCTCCGTTCCGAAGTTGATGCAATTGCTTATGAGTATCCCGAGCGTTATACAGAGCTGATAGCACCTAAAAATCTGTCAGTATACCGCGTCTGAAAATGTCAAGTTGCCCGAAAATCGGGGTCCCAGGACGAACAAACACGATCGGCCAATATCGGGAGTCCAGCAACAGAAGGCAATTTACTTACGAGACCATGGCACCACGGATCTGTTTGGGAGCACTTTCGCCCTGGTAGAGGGGAACAAGTAATGACAGAGAGCCAACACCAAGTCCTACCACCCAACGTCCAAGAGCTATCTGATACCATTTGGGTGCCGTTGCAGTCATTTGGACGATAAGGCCAACGTGGAGAATGACGCACCACCACGATATCGACCACTTGCGGCCTATCTTGTCAGAAATCGGCCCAGCAATCAAAGCTCCTATCAAAGTACCGATCGAAAGCTAATGCCACAGAGTTAGTATGCTTCCTCAGAGAGGCCCTTCTAAAGGAGTCACTTACCAAAGCAACAATGAGGCCAGACCGAACATTGCTGAACTCGTAGCCACTTCCGTCGGCCTTTGGTTCGCCAAACCGACGCAGGAAATCTTCCATCTCTAAGATACCAGAAATTTGGCCGGTATCATAACCGAATATGATACCTCCCATACTAACGAAAGCCCCTGCACTCGAATAGATGCATTAGTGTGTTTCTTTGCTAAACCCATTTGATGTCTGACAGTTCTCACCCATGAAAAGAGACCTTGCCGTGACATAAGGAACTGGAGTATCAACCAAATCAGAAGGCACTTTTTCCTGATCCTGGATACGTTCACTTTGGGACAAGGTGAAAGATTCATCCTGGGGACTCGTAGGAGCCTCCCTAGTTGTATTCGAATCCATGGCTGCCCGTGTTGCTGCGTATCAAAGTCCAAATAGCAACCTATCAAGGCAGACGAGCACACCAGTGAATGTGAAATTGCTTGCGTGAGAGTTGAAAGATAAAAGAGGCAAGAGAGGAAGCGGAGAAAGGGCCAGGAAAGATTAAAAAAAAATTTCGTGGGTTCTCCTCGTTTGCCCCAGCCCTGAGCAGCCGGAGGTCGAGGGGTCACGCGGAGTGGGCAAAGTCGAACATGGGGCTCTTAGTCTGGGGCGTTATGTCCTCGCCACTAAGAATAAATGTGGACATGGTTTCGCGCCTCCCGCTCCCTGAGAGTTCCATTGAAGTTCCAAAATACAGCTGCCAGGGCGAAGGTACCTCGGCCAAGATGCCATATCCAGTGATTGACGCAAAGCTTTAGATAGATAGAACTACCGTTGAGTCCGCAAGCAGTTTCTGTCTCTTGCAAATCTCCAAGTCCGTCAAAAGGCAAATCGCTATCATCACCACTCTCAAAATCGACAGAACGCAAACTCCGAAAACTCCGAAAACGCTGAACAACCCTGGTAACGTTTGATGTCCTGAGATGCCGCGATTATCATCCGTAACGCGCCTTGTTTCACGTCCAAACCTCGACATCGTCACGGTAATGTGGGCCATAACCAAAACCAAGCTTCAATGATTTTCAACCTGAAGGCGTTGCATCGCTACAAGGCCCACTATCGCGACGCAAAAAAAGTCTTCCAGCAAAAAGTCAAGTAATGGATGAAGTGGCGACCCATCGTTCAGTCACGGCGTAAAATCTCGCACCAACTAACGGACCCTGAGCAGTAATAATATCAAGATCAGAGCCACCTGCAGTTGACTTGCGGACGGTCACGGCATCCTCGTCTTTCTCATCCTTCCTGACACCTAAATCTCCTGCCAGTTGAAGGAACTTGTTGACATTCTCCGAAAAGCAGTCACACTTTCATTCTCTGACATTGATAGGGCTGTGATGTTAGGGATGTGGCTTCAACGCAGTGATCCCCACCACGACCAAACTATTTGAGAGTTTCAGTCGTTCCGGTTGGTGCCAGCCTAGGTACTTTTACCTGGGCAGGTACTCACCGAGATCCCGTAGTGGGAATGACGTCGATCATCCAGAGTTGGTGCTGATTAGCTGAAGATCATGGAGCCACTTCCGTCTTCGTCATACAACACACCATTAGTTACTTGTGCGATCTCACTTGTGAAGCTTCGAGAAAAGAAAAATCTTTGAAATAAAAGTGGGTTTCTGACTTTTGCTCTTAAGGTTCTTGCTAGAACCTTTTTTAGTAAAGAAAAATTTCAAATGACGCAGCCGGACCTTCGACTCCGAGGCTGGAGAACAAAAAGGCGAAGGCTACGATCGTTTTCTCGTCTTGATAGCCCAGGGGCTCGCTGTGTGTACCTGATGGCAGCACAACAACCTGAGGAGTCAGGACTTATCTTGCGAATCTCGGAAGTTCAATTAAGGTTGCTAGTTGGCACATGGCAAGCTTCGAGTGATCGACCAATGAAAATCGATCATTCACTTGGACCAATTATAAAAAGATTTAGAATATTTTGATTTCTCTGTGGCCTTCTATTGGATGAAACGAAGGGGAAATGCGCCAAGCTTGCTTGATTCTCCGGATCTGAGCAGTGATTGGATACAGTTGTGCACTAGCCCTTCACCTCTGCATGCAGAGTCTCTTTGTTCTTTATCTTGGCTGGCAGTGAGACTGTCCTGCCTTGAGATCTCGCAATACTGAAGAGTATTTCTTTGACGCATGCCCAAATTCTCTCAAGAGTCTTTCTTTATAGAGCGATCATGGAAATCACAGCTAGATTTTTCACTTTCCTGCATGGCCTTTTGTCCAAGTTGTTCTTACAACATGGAGCTTTCATGTTCCCACCCACTGCCTACACACTACTAGTAGTCGGAATTACATTAATGATATCTCTTTCTGATTTGTGTCAATGGCCAATATTCTGCCCTTTGCTGAGATGACTCGTTCAGATGGGGTGCCTTCAGAATGGGGGCAAAGTAACAGAGAATGGGTATCGCTCTTTTCCTTCACTGCCAGAAGGCATCTGACCCCATTAGTGTTGGCAACGGCTTGCTCCTTATGTTGCGGTATCCTCGTGCCAGTCCTCGCAGCCCTGCTTGGTTCAATCTTCAAACAACTTTCTAGCTTCGGTACGGGGTCAGTGACAACTGCTGAGCTCATGGAAGGAATTTCCGTCTCCTGTCTCTGCTTATTGGTGTTAGGGACTGCGAGCGGGCTCTTGCAGGCAGCCCATCTCGGCTTATGGGTGACTTACGGAGAGCTTCAGGCTAGGGAAGTTCGCGAGAACCTTTTTGATGCGTTGCTGCGTACAGACCTAGGGTGGTTTGAGAAGACACAGGATGGGCTTGCAGCTCTCTTGGCGCGCGTTCAGACGTGAGTTGACACTTTCCTGATTCTTAACTTTTTTTTTCTTTCCCCTTTTGTAGCATTGACCGCGAAGTGATTTTTCCAGGCATATTCGTGATCTGCAGCAAGCAACATCCCAGTCTCTTGGATACACACTGCAGAACCTCATTGCCGCTGTCGCCTCCTTGATTCTAGCGCTGTATATATCCTGGAAGTTGGCCCTAGTCTGCCTTGCGACTGTGCCAGTGTGTGCTATAATAATGGGAATAGTCTCAAAAAAAATTCAACCGAGCATGCAAGGACAGGATACAGAGCTCACCAAGGCCGCCAAACTAGCCGATGCTGCCATATCTTTGATTGATACAGTGAAACTGTTCAACGGAGAGGCTTCAGAGATTCGTCAGTACGCCTCTACAATCCACAAGGCAGCAAAGTGGTATCTGAAGGAGGCCTTCATATGTGCCGTGGAGATTGGGTGCATTCACCTTCTCACATTTGGCGTGTTCGTACAAGGCTTTTGGTACGGTGGCTACCTCGTCTCGTGCGGCGAACTGGACGCGGGACAGGTGCTGACCACGTTCTGGGCCTGTTTCCAGTCAGCTCAAGCTATCGAGGATATCATTCCCCAACTAATGATTTTGGAGAAAGGACGCGCTGCTGCTACCTTTCTGAGAAATATGGCAGCACGACTTGGTGCACGCAATCCCGTACAGTGGGAGCCGGAAAAATTGTGTCCGAAGTACTGCGAAGGCGATATTAGATTCAGAAATGTGTGGATGCCTGTTCCCTTGTTTCGTCGTTGCTCGTCATTGACAGTCGCTCTATCCAGGTCACGTTCGCCTATCCAGCTCGGCCGGATTGTTACGTCCTCAATGACTGCTCCCTGTTTTTCCCTGCAGGAGATATAACGTTTATTGTAGGGAAGAGCGGATCAGGGAAAAGCACCATCGGCAATTTGCTAATGCGATTCTACGAACCAAATTCGGGAGAGATTTCCATTGACGGCAACTTGCTCGAAAACCTCGATCTCAACTGGATCCGAAATAACATCACTCTTGTCCAGCAACAGAGTACACTATTCAACGAAACGATCATCAAAAACATCTCTTTTGGCTCAAGAGAGATTGAGAAAATAACTGAAGAGGATGTCCTCACGAGTATACATTTTGCTGGGTTGTCTAATACGATTCAGAACCTGTCAAGGGGCCTTGACACTGTCGTTGGGCTTCATGGAAGTTTCCTGAGTGGAGGACAGCGACAGAGGGTTGCTCTCGCCAGATCTCGGCTTAGAGACACGCCAATTTTGATTCTTGATGAGTCAACGAGTTCTCTAGACTCTTGCAGTCGAAAAGCGGTCATGGCTGCTCTCCGGTCGTGGAGGAGAGGTAAGACCACTATCGTCATAACCCATGACCTAAGTCAAATCGACGAACACGAGTTTGTCTACGTCATGGGTTCTGGGAAAGTGGTTCGCAAAGGGTACAGACGGAGTATCGAACGTGCGATCAGTCCACGCTCGCGACACTTGGATGGTCGACATCAGGCAGTGTTGACTCCAACAAGGGAATATGTGAGGGAATGGAGCAGTCCGTCTCTCACCCCGGGTTCACCCTTCTTCCATCGGCTTTCTGCTCAAAATCGATGGTCAATGTTGCCTAGCCCAGTCGAACCACGGATGCTTGTTTCGGGCACAAGCTCTGGTCGTCCAGCTAGTGCATTCCAGTACGAGTCTCGGCTGGTGAGCCAGCAGCACGACCGTGAAGACAAGTTCGTTGAAGATACCGCTATCGATGCGAACAAAATAAGCAAATCCCAACCCGAAACGTTCGCGCCGTATTTTACCATTATCCGTTCCGTCATCTTGTCCCTGGGGATACGAGAGCGGATTTTCTTGTGCTTAGGATTTCTATGTGCTATTTGTCATGCAGCTGCGACTCCTGTCTTCTCATATCTCTTCTCACAGCTACTAGGTACGCTCTTTCTTACGCAGGATCGATCACAATCAGCTCTTAAATGGGCCTTTGCGGTCCTCGGGATTTCAGTCGCCAATGGAATCGCATCCTTTGGGATGCACTACCTTTTGGAGCTCTGCGGGCAGGAATGGGTTGACCATCTTCGATATGAAGCCATGAGACGCATTTTACGCCAATCACGACACTGGTTTAACAAGGACTCTAGCAACGTCTCAATGCTCGTCAATTGCCTCGATCGAAGCGCGGAAGAAATGAAGAACCTGATCGGAAAGTTTGCAGGCTTCCTTCTCGTGGCCACAGTCATGATAATCACAGGGACCACTTGGAGTTCAGTAGTTTGCTGGAAGCTGACACTTGTTGGTGTTGCATGTGCTCCCGTTTTATATTTTTTCACGAGAAGCTTCGACGCTGTCAGTCGGAAATGGGAAAGCAGATGCAGCCAGGCGCATGATGTGCTGGCAGGGATCTTTGCCGAAACCTTTCTGGACATACGAACAATTCGAGCCCTGACACTGGAGTCGTACTTCCATAGGAAGCATAACAAGGCCAACTTACAGGCATTTACCATTGGATTGAAAAGAGCTTGTTTCACCGGCTCCCTCTTCGGTTTATCCGATTCGTCCATACTCTTTGTCTACGGTATGGGTTCCTACGTTCTTGAGACCAGTGGTGATTTCTAACTATCGTGAATTCAGCACTTGTATTCTATTATGGTGCTGTTTTAGCTTCTTCTCTCAAGTATTCTACGGAGGAGATTTTAACCGTATTCTCCATGCTATTGTTCAGTATGGTAAATGTCAAGGCGGCTCTGGCATTGAGTAAGACTGACAGTTGTTCTTGCGTGTTGTCCCTTTTGTTCACTTATCAAACTGACTGGTTTACACGCTAGTACCCCAGATAAGCGCCTCAAGAGGCAATGCGACCCGAATCCTAGAGCTCGCCAGTCTTCCTGATGGCGTCTCGCATGAAGAGCGGGGAACGCTTCCGGTTCCTGACTCGATGCAAATCCAGTTTAAGAACGTGAGTTTCAGCTATCCCTCACGACCTGAGAGTCTGGTCCTTCAAGATCTCAATCTATCGATCCAAGAAAACACGTGCACTGCGATTGTCGGCGAGTCGGGTTCTGGTAAGTCGACGATTGCATCTCTGCTTCTGTGCTTATACCCCGTGGACTCGACGGCAGCCATCACTGGCGGATTTTCTGGCTCCATATCCATTGGAGGCTTGGATATTCGGAGAATTCATGTCCCAAGTCTCCGCTCAAGTATTGCCATCGTCCCTCAACATCCCAGCATCTTCCCCACCACTATCCGCGCCAATCTCATTTATGGGCTGGACGAGTCATCCCCCCTCAACACGTTCTCAAACATGGCCGCTGCAGCTCGGGCAGCTGGTATCCATGACTTCATCTCCACTCTACCATTGGGATACGACACTGTCGTTGGTGACGGTGGACTTGGCCTCTCGGGCGGTCAGCTGCAACGTCTAGCGATAGCGCGAGCTCTTGTCCGGCATCCTCGCGTCCTTATTCTGGACGAAGCGACCTCAAACCTGGACGTCGAAAGTGTGGACCTGATTAGACGGACTGTTGAAAAGTTAATGCGGACTCGGAAGAATATGACGGTCATCATCATTACGCATGCCAAGGAAATGATGGAGATGGCGGATCGTGTGGTTGTCATGGATCGTGGGAGGGTCGTCGACCATGGGCCGTTATCAGAGATGAGGCGGCGAAGCACCAGCGGGATAGTCCGTCACTTGGTAATGGATTAAGTAAGGAGTGGGAAGGCGGGAAAATCATGTTTTCCTTTGGCTTTTGAGAATCTGGGTCGAATAGGAAGGCAATTTCTCAGATCACATTAGGGTTTTTATGCCGCTTCTAAGCATATAGAGTTGTTTTGTCCCCATCGTGAGCCCTGAACTCGCTTCCTGTCATAACTCAGTAAAGAGTTCTTAGTTGCCTTTTAACTCAAGGGGCAAACTCGTGTTCCCAGTTCGACACAGCATCCCAGGCCAGAGGAAGGGACAGCTCGTTCCCAAGTCCCAAGGACCTCAGGACCTAGTTTGAAACCGGACAAGATACCGATGATACCGATCCATGCGTTTGTTTCCGTAGACGTGAGGGCACGAATTTGCTGGGTCAGCAAACCGAGTAGTTAAAAGGCAAACCATGCCCAAGCCTTCTCACTAAATATACAAAAGTAGAAACGTCTAAGCGTACTACGACAGCACTAGTATTACTGTGCACAAACGTAGTAGTGCAGGATTAGTAGTATCTAGTAGTGTGTACAGAGTAGTACCTCCTAGATACACGGTATATGTGTTCGTTGTAGTCGGGGACTGAAGTCTCTGTTGTGAAAAGCGTATCAGTATTTGGTCATATGGGAGTTGAGAGAGAAGGTGAGATCACAAGGGACAAGAATACTACATCGTGTACAGGCCTACCAAGCAAGGAGAAAAAAATGGCAGTGGCTGGCAGGGCTGGCCTGTTTGGTGGCAGTGATCTGGGGGGCTGCTTGGCACTCACCACCGACAAAGCGACGATCAACTTGCAATTCCCAGAGACGATGGCAGGTTTTTTCTCCAAAATACTAGAGTGCTACGAACACTAGCAGAGTGTTGATCCTTGAGATTGTCTCACAAAAAAGGAGCAGAGAAAAAAAAATCCCTCTTTATCCGTTCTTCAATAATCAAAAGTGGATTGACCCAACCTCTGTGGACGAGTACGACTTGAACGCAGTGTGCTCCTCTTCTACTACGGCTAACAGTGGAAAGCCCCGTACCTCGAAAAGATTTGCACCAGCAGCTGATGTTTCATGTTGACCACTTGCGGCATCACAATCAAAGAAACCCCAGCTCGCTAAACCGGTACTTTCAGTTCGTTCGTTCTCCAGGGACGACGACTTTCGTTGGACCGTCCGGTGCCCCCATACCGTATACGGTTGAAAGAAGACTTCCACGTCTTCATCCAAGGTCTTGACGCCGTTCTCGGCTTGCTATCATAATGCTCTAGCTGTGATAAGAGCCAGTGGCAGGTTTCTTTTACTCCCAAACCCTGAATCGAAGAATGCGGCTTCCGCGCGACTTTGAAAAACGGGATTCCCCTCAGAGTAAGAACGTTATCCTTATTGTAAGTTGATGCTCCAATCGTGCGTGCTGGGCGTGGGCGGGGTCAACTGACACATTGTTTCATTCTTTGCGCCTCTAGGTCTTCATCGGCATCCTTTCCGTGTTTTTAATCATCTCAATTGTTGTCTACACGCGGAAGCAATGGAAGTCTGGTGCGACATACGGCCGCGTTCCAGGCGAGTCGGCCGAACAGCAGGGGCAGCAACAACAGCAAACCTCGAACACAAGACTTGACACAAGTGAGGATACCGCGTATCAAGGTGCTGGCCCGACCGTCGTTGGGGTCGATCGAAGCACATCCGTTCGTTCCGTCATGACGCTGCCGGCATATTCCCCAACACCCAAGCCAACAGAACAGGTCATTGCTAGGGAAGGAGAACGTGCTGGGATGGATGTTGTGATTGAATTTCCCGAGACTGCTGAGGAAGAGGAAGCCCGAAGAGAGGAAGAGATGGAATCTCTATACCAGATTCGGCTTGCCCGCAGACGGGAGCAGGAAGAACGAGAAGAGAGGCGGAGACAACGGCGAGAAGCACGCGAAAGGGGAGACTTTGTGAGATTAGAGGAGCTTCGTCGGGAGAGTCGTACCCCTGCCGAAGCGCGTCGCAACCTCAACGGCGAACACAGCCCATCTGCCGCGATGCTGATCGCGGAACACCAATCTCGTGGCCGGGAACGGCGTGTGTCGAGTGTATCGTACGCTGAGATTGGACATGTGCGCCATGATGGAACGCGAGTGCGAGCGCCGTCTCAGGATTCAGACTCGAGGCCCCTACTAGACGGTGCAGGCATGGAGGGCAGAAACTCGTTTGGAACCAGCCTCAACGCACCGTCCACTACGTCTCTCGTTTCAGCGGGATCCGGTCACCTTCGCACCTCAATTGAGGCTGATATTGGCGACACGTCCATTCCTCCACCATCGTACGAACAACTCGATCTGGGAGAAACACCCCCATACGAGGGTACGCCAAATAACAGTCACACACCCGACAACCATCACATTAGTAACGGTGACGATGGCTCGCGAGGTGATAATTCCCTTCAGCCTCCATTGCCCAATCCTGTGCCTAGCATAGCCATTGAGAGCGCAACACCACCTCACAGCTCGCCAGTCACCCCCGTCTCCTCAAACCCACCCACTACTGACCGCTCATGATGAGTCCTCCCGCGTACCTTGAACTTGGAGATGTTCGACCACCACGACCTCGAGATAAAAACTGCCAGACACCGTCCCCTCACCGCTTGTGAATTGACCACAGTGATACCTTTCCTTGTTACTTCTCCTAAACCTTCTTTTACTCCTGTATTAGTACGCCACCGTTGCCTGCCTTTTTCAGATCCCTCATTGATCTCTTTGCAGCAAACGTGGTTCCTTGCCGTCGTGAAATCCCTGACCAGCACCCTCCTAACTTTCCCTCCCTTTTTTTCCTCCTTGGCAACTTTATTGGGTCCCGCTGCTTTGCTTACGAAGTAATGTATCTCCTTGAGTTCTAGTCTCTCAGCAGTTTTACTTTTGTTTCTTCTCTGTTATTTGTCTAGTGCCCTTAATTGGTTATCTCGTGGTAAATAGGAACAGGCTTTTGGTCGGCTTTTTGATTGATACATGTTTAGATAGAATGAATAGACACGAATGTATAAAGGCCGAAAGATGGCACACAGAATGGTCCGAGTTGTTGCCTTACCCTTCGCCTTCTAGGCTGACGTCCAAAGCTGCAGCTCTCGACCATGCATGCAACTAACAAGGGATTACAATCACATGGAAGGGGCAATGACAAAAAAAAAAAACGGTCGTCATGAGATATTCTGAGACGTAAAGAAAAACATTTCAGCCAAGAGTCTGATCCCAATGACCCTAGGCTTTTGTCCGCGGAAGCCTGGCCAGTCTTACCGGCTCCAGCGTCTCTGAAGCATAGTACCCTCCACCGCCAGTACCATTGGTCAAGTTCGAAGCCAGCTTGCCACAGTTGGCGGTCGTCCATCGCGGCAACAACCACAACTCCGATTCCCCTTTGACAAACAGCTTCACTTCAGCGCTCATGAAGCCCAAGTCGACATCGACAGATAACCCTTCTTCGGCGCTACCGTAGAATATACCAAGGTCGATGCTGAACGCGATGAGCTGGGCGCCGACCTCGAAGCGGAGGGGATCATAGTACCCGACGACCTTGGGACAGCAAGGAGTGAGTTTTCCATGAGTGCGGTTTGGGACTTGCATAGTAGTACTTTCCCCCGAGGGGAGGAAACGGGGCCGGGAGGGACGTAACGTACAGTGAAGGGACCTGAACTGCCCTGGAAAGGGCATCGGTCTTTTCCCAGGTAACCGACCCGTTTAGGGAGTTCTTCTCTGTCAGCAAGCATTTTGACAGCGTAGGCTCCCACACGGTTCTCTGTCACTTGGAGCACAGCTCCTGCGCGAGATAGAGTACATTAATAATCGTCCTGGTTAGACGGAGGCCGGTAGAGTAGTATGGCAAGGAATTGGACATCGCTTGTAATCGATCATACCGGGTCTGTGAGTGACATGGGCAGTCATTGTCTCCTGATAGTGTGTAGTATTCACTCCCAAGCAATCTCAATGAAAAATTTTCAAGTTTTCTGTTGATGGGGGAGAGATGGAACAAATCTCCCAGCTGAGTAGCACGAGGAGTCCATCGGACACCGTATGGACACAGGAGGTGAACGGAGTACCGGGAGACATCATTGCGTGCGACGGTCTTCATGGCATCCCAAGAGCATAGTCGAACTGCGGACAGGTTTTTGCATTGACCAAAAATTGGTTTCTCGTGACGCTGTCCAATGGCAACCTCACTTCCGATTTGATTTCCGCCGGATGAGAGGGAGAGAGAAGAGTAAGAATCAGCAAAAGTGGAGAGAATCAGTGACCATGTGCCACAAGGGCTGGGCGAGACCAATCGCCAATCCCTCAGTGTCAGATTGCTCTGGCAACATACTCCGTAGATAGACTCTCTTCTCTGTCTTGAAGGGTGAAATCTATGTCAGCTGCCACAACGCGGTCTGGGTAGTCGTAGTTTCATGGACGTCGAGAGAACTCGAAAGCCGCTGATGACCGACAAAGATCATCGAGAATAAACGTTGAAGTACGGTCCTCTTGGGGATCGTAGATGGTACTATGATCCAGGCCGGTTCCTGCTAGCTCAATGGGCTTGGAGTTTTGGGACCGAGCCAGTAGGACCACTCAGATATCTCTCAGAGTGACAGAAATTCAGGGGGATGCTACTCTCAACTGTCAATTTCCAGGAAAGCCAATGTTCGAGGCTAGAAGAAGAATAATCGCACGATAGAAATTTTTTTGTTGTAGTCTAGTATAGTATACTGCAAGTAGCGGTCTATATATCTTCTTCTGGTCTGAAGACGACAGACCCGTCGACACATTATGCTGTGATGGGGAGAGGGAGACGCACAGCGAGTAATCTCCAATATGACTGCCACCCTTCCCTGCGGCAGCCGTTGCAGATTTTTTTTTTTTTTGCCTCATTCTAAGGTATTGACGCATTCTAATCGCCACAAGTATCCTAGCCATTTCTCTGAATTCGATATCCGAGTTTGCAAACGCGGATCAAAAATGTATCGTTCTGCCCCTCGTCGCCTTCCTCGTGAATATTATTTCGGCTTTCTCTCGTTAGTAGCACTCCGAACCAAGCAAAAAATGTCGTTGCAACTGCAGTAATGGTCAGGAACTTCTGAACCTTCATATACGCATTGACTGTGGCATCGCGGAGCGGTGATCCAAAGGGATACGACAGCTGAGTCGCCAACGATGCATACAGGCGATCAGCTTCCGCCTTATACTCCGGCGGCAAAAACTCGACTAAGTATCGACGGAGGGAATTAGTCCAGATTGCTCCAGATACCGCAGTCCCGATCGCGCCTCCGATCATGATGAAGAGGTACAGTATTGCTACCCGGATGGCGACGCGGTCGTGAGGCGCGTCCGTCAATGCGGCCATGTACTGTGTTGTTGTTTGTATTCCGGCCGCGACGGCTATCAAGACCTGGCACATAACAACGTATCCCAGACGTGAATCAGGTTGGCGGAAGTGTATCATGAGTCCAGTCCCGAGCGTCATAAGAGCCATGCCAAGATAAGCAAGTAGTTTGAAGCGCCCCATTCTTCCAATCATCCTGCAAGATAGATGCACAGTCAACAGATCGCAGAGCTCATGGTAAAGCTTAGTCGCACGAAGACTTACAGTCCGCTCAAGACAGCCGCAAGAGCTGACCCCACTTGGTGAGTGCTAGCGATATATCCTGCATGTTTTATATTCTGCCCATGTACAACCTGGAGAAAGGATGTGAAATAAGACATCCAGCAACTGTATTGCCGTTAGCAACTTCAACTTTCGAACATATCTGAGAGAGAGATGGGTTATCTTACTAGAGACTCAGATATTGTCCAAAACTAAAAGCTGAAGAACCCCACATATTCCGATCCCGGAAAAGTTCGAACGGGATGAATGGCTTTGATGCAAGATATCGCTCATATACCGCAGATAAGACTAGCAGAGCAAAACCCACCACTATCATCGCGATGGTTTGGGCAGAGCTCCAACCTTTTTCTCCCGACGCCGCGAGAGTGAAAGGCAGCAAGAAGACGGTGAGCCCTGCGCAAGTAAGAATTACGCCAATGACTGAAAACGTACGATGGACCCAAATCAGTATTTCGTTTACAGCCTATCGTGGAACTTGAACGAGTTTCACTTACCATCGTATTCAGTGAAATAATGCGCGACAATCTGCAAATGAGTCTTGTCGTTGGAAGGATTTCTGTCACGGGTTATGCCAAGGTAAACCGCTTTACGTTGATTTAAATAGAGCACCAGAAGAATTGGCAAAGAAAATAGCGGATAGGCAACGGAGAACGTTCCAAACGCCCACCGAAATGAGCTGTGTTCGTGGAATTTTTGAGCAAGGATGGGACCCACAAACACTTTGACAATGTATGGAGTCTTAGACAATCCCAGGAGCAGTGCTCGATACCTGGATGTAGCCGTGTCGGCAATGAAGACGCCAACAACATAAATGACACCACCATATCCAACCTCAAAGAAGCACTATGAGTTGTCAGTATCCAGCACCCGAATTACTCATCTAATCCCTGCTTTCGTGGAAAGCATACCATTGCTGCCGTGTACATAGCAATTCCGTTGCAGGTTGCCATAAGAATAAGACCTGATCAGGCAATTAGCACTATAGACCATCATAACAAGAAGAGTGGAGGGATACAAACCAATATCACAGAAGACAACCATGAGACATAGACCTTCCATTCGACCCCAAACGTCCAGAAGGCGTGAAATAGGGAATAACGTAATCCCCGCGAAGATATAGGAAAGCATCTGTGCCACAGCCAGCAGCGAATGAGCCGAGAAGCTGCTCGTAACATAGGGAGTCAACTGGATCGTCGTGTTCTGCCCCGTAGATGCTACTACGAGAAAAATGTACATTCTGTTTCATGGCGGATGTCAGTGGCCTTTTGTCAGGAAACTGTTGAGTCGAGGGGCCAACTCAGGGAGCCAGGCGGACCCGATATAAGACAGTGCGAGTGAGGTCCTGGACCACACCGACGTAATCGCTTCCGTCTTTTTGAGGCCATTTTCGGAGTCACGCTTCGTGGTCCCTTGCGCATCTGTAGAATCGTTTAGAAACGCTTGCTGCATCTTTGCACGTCTTCAAAGAGGAGCAGGGGTTTACTCTTTTGACTTTGCGGTCCCGAGGCCACCGAACTCGAGAGAGTAGAGGAAACCTCAGCATGTTCGCCCAACCAGGCTGGATACAATTCAGCTTTAAATACTATTATTTCGACTGTTCATGAACGCTTTGATCAGAAAGTGCCCCACCTCAAGGTTGGTAAATAGCATTCATGTAATTCTGTGCCAAGGAAATTTTGGATTTCCTATTCGCAGAGTTGAAGCCAATGCAACTTTATCTCTATCTCTTATCTTAGCCGGTTTGAAATATGACATCGCAAAACCAAGAGGGCCCGAAATCGGACACTCAAGACGCTGCGAACTGGAAAGAATGTGCTACGACATCAAGCACCGCAGGCAAATGGCGGGGAATCGAGTTGGGTGGTTGGATTAAGGTTCGATAAGCTTGGCTTTTAACCTTCAACTACGCGCTACCTCTGTAGGGTGGAGGCTGTTGGCCTGCTTTGGGCTAATCTGGTAGAAAGCATGTATGGAGGAGTAGTAGTTTTTGGCTTGCAATTGAAATGCCCTAGCAGACGTACCAGGACAAAAATGTGATTGCTTTCTTTGTCATTATGCGGACAGCATCGAAACGACCACTGTACCATGGGATGGGCCTAGTAGCACCTAGGAAGGTACCCTTCAATCTCTCATTTCTCAGCGACTGCCGGCAGAACTCAGCTGTGCCAAGCTGAATGCTGTAGCAATTGGAGATACTCAGTACTGACCGGTTGGAGAGTCTGACCGGATGGAAAGACCACTCGGACTGGCAGAGCCAAACCGAACCAGATAAAGTCTCAGTTGTCTTCAACCAAGAATGTAGACCCATAACCAGAGATTACGGGATCCGCATCCACCCGTCGACGCCGCAGCGGCCCGGACGACGTATGACAGTCAAAAAGAAGCAGTAGTCGTGTCTTGAAAGTTTTCTTGTTTCTCGAGTAGGAGCGTTGAAAGAAGTCTTATATCTTAGTCCTGTGCAGGGTACGTTGACAATCCGAGAATTTGTCATCTATATAGTTGACGAGTTGAAGCTTAATCAAAACCGGCAAATCCCAGTGCGCCAACAGTTAGATTCTGGGGGAACCAGAGTAAGGCAAGGTCAATGCCCTCGACAACGACCGCGGAGAGTTCCGTGAAGAAAGCCAGGTACAGAGAGGAACGTTTGAACAAAGTAATGCCGAGTGGCCCATGTGAGAGGAGCTCGCTTGCCACGACATTAATATCGTGACATTTTCGTCGCCCGCGCCTTTCCGCAAGTCAATCGCGCAAGTGAATTGGCGAACCGGATTGAAAACGAATATTGCCCTTTGACCAGATGGGGAGAAGAAAGATATTGTCTCCGCTGTTGCATAATCTCCTGAGGCGGTTCTGCACCATGCCAACGCCCATCATCAGCACCTAAGCTACAGGCACTGACAGGACAAGCTGACAAACATGCTCAGCTAGAGTGCGTCATCTTCCCTGATGGTTGCAAGAACCTCCAAATTGGGATACTTCTTCTGTCTGAAGCAGCAATAAGTTGATTCTTCGGACAGGAACAGGAGGCGCACCCGACAGCAGCAATTGAACACTGCCTTCCATCCCCAGGCCGCCATAGGGCGATTCTCTTGCAGAGTTTGGTCACGTCCATGGTTTCCCCATTTTTGCGACTTGTTGTCTAGTGGCCAACATCAACGGCGATGAACCAGCCGGTATCCACTGCATTGGTAGCCTTAACACAAATGCCGGACTCTATTGAACTTGGTCGCAAAACTCTCTTGGTTTCAAGCACTGGTTGTTCGGCCATGCGTAACACAACCCCTAGCACGGACTCTCTTCTCAGAAAATTATACTAGCAGCCACTAGTCATGGGTAGCATTCCTAAGGAAAAATCTCTAATGAGACATAATTGAAGAGAGCATCCTGACAAGCCTTCTTAGACCAAAATGAGCAAGTTTATCTTCACCGGTTAGCAACCGTAATTCGGGAGAATCTCATTGTGGTATGGTTCACAAGATAGACAGCCTGGAGATGCTTGTAACTTCAAGTTCTGATGGCCCTCAGCCATCTCACAAGTCGCTCTTCGGTGCGAGGATGCCAAGAATTCAGGTTTGGCGCGGCTCGGCCAGGGGATCCGAGACTAATCCGCTCTGGGCCTTAGTGTCCGAGAGCTCAGGAGTGTAAACAAACACCATCAGCATTCCTCAAGGAGCCCGCACGATTCACCGAAAAAGATCTCTGGGTGGATATAGCCACATATCAGGGACTCGTCACGTTGTTGATGCAGTCTACATAGGAATTTTATATTTATTTTGCACTTATTACTTGTCCGGTCACGCCTGTTGTCAATTCCTGCACCTCTGACGCGACTTGTACGCGACAAGAAATTACCTAGATGTGAGTCCCCCGGTCCTCCTGGCCCTGTTGCGCTTGAAGCAATATTCAAGTTCTTGCATTAATTATACGTCTCTTAGACTTACATGAGAAGGTCCAACTGATACTCATTCCATGCATTCCCACGAGAACACGAGAACATCCGACGTGATGGCTCCCAGCCACGCATCCAGAAACAGCACACTGACAGACTTGGAACTGGATCAAGATACTCAGTTATCACCGAAAAATCTAAAGAATAAGTACAGTAAACCAAGAACACAGAAGGATGAGGGCGGTGGAGAAGAAGACCTTGACTACGCGATTGATACTTCGGCTCTTCACAACGCTCTTCCGGACTTTTCTGACGGACGACGTACCGATGACGAAGAGGCGGATGAGGACGACATATCGATAGAGATTGGAAGGGGGCGCAAGGCTGAGTACAGATTGGATGACTCGAGAGATTCCATTTTGTCATTGAATGACAGCCGTCTCACAGGGTCGATCACGGACGGTGCAATTAGTATCCGTAAAAACACAGGAGCTGGCTCTAGGACGGCGTTACGCGACGTTTCGAATTCAAATCGCAGCTCCATACGAAGGGGAGATGTCCTTCGCAAGGATGCTCAAATTCGCCGTGCCAGTTTGGTCGCCCAAAAAGAGAGCATGGATCTTAAACCAACGAAGACGAGGAATCTACAACAAGAGCAGAGACAACAGCGACGAACTCTGTCAGACATGCATGCGAAGGTTTCAGAAGTGTATGACGGCTCCTACTTGAGCGATGAGCGCCCACCTATTGCGCATATGACTACCAGAAACACGCGGTTCGGAAATTCGAAGCTTTACGATCAAGACAAGATTACCCGGGCTGTACGTAAGGCTTCCAGGGGGTATATTGACGAGGGTGTTGAGCTGTCTTCAAAAAGGCAGCAAAAGAACAATACTGAGTCCTTTTTGCTTCCTGACGTGGAGAATTTGTCAGAGCTTGTTTCTGGTATCTATCAAGATGGCGTGCCCATGAATGCTCGGCAATCAAGACCTCGAGCAACGCGCTTTACATCGCCTCCTGCATTTGAGATCCCTGAGCAACAGACTGAACAGCACGTTCGTCTCGACGCCATCCATATCCCGGATGACGAAAAAGCAATTTTCAACTCTTTAAGAATGTTACAGCGGAAAGTATCCGCTCTGGAGAAGGATAATGCCGATGTCGAGGCTCGGTTGGAAGAACTAAGGCAGGAGAATACCATTCTGCGGGCTGAGCAGCTCCGTCGTCAGAAGTCTGGAGGTGACGAAGATGGCATTGCCCGAGGTGGAGCTGCGACTCTAGCAGTGGAAAGGAACAGATTAGAAGCAGCCAACTTGGCATTGCAAAACCAACTGGAAGTTGCCAAACGTAAACTGGCTGATCGTGAGTCGTCGGTCCAGAGAGTAAAGGAAGAGCGAAACTCGGTGGTCAATCAGCTTGGGAGTGTCTACGCGAGCTTCCAAGAGCTCAAGGCTGACAATGAGAAATTGCGGCAAGAAAATGACGAGCTGAAAGTGCAGTTAGCTATGCTAACAGGCACGCCCCAAAATGGGAAAGCGGAAAGAAAGACTCAAGATAGCTCTACTCGTCATTCCAGAGAACCGACTCGAACGAAGCGAAACGTGGCCGATACATGTGTGAGCGAACCTGTTGAAGGAGTTGAGGTAAATCGACGGCGTGGTGATGGAAAGCCCCCTGCCCACGACGCCCTCACATTGGACCAACGCGCTCGAGAGTTGATCAACCAGGTACAAGACGATAACTGCGATGCCCTATTCTCCCTGGGCCTACCTACCCGACGTCCCTCAGAAGCGAACGATCAGAGTAACGTCAAGACTCAAGGAAGTTTCAATGAGAAGAGACAGCCGAACACGGCTAAACAGCGTGCGAAGAAAGCTGTGATTGATCATCACAGGAGCGACGATCACTCCGAATTCGATGCGACCATGGACACTAGAGATATTCAAACTCGTACTATCACCAGAGACCTGACGTATCTGAGTTTTGTTGATGTGAGTTTCTTGTATTTTCCAGAATGAATGTGCATTGACCCTAACGCATACTCCGTTGCTAGAGCCGAGAGATTGCCCGACTCCGTAAAACGCTCGAAGAGGAGCGAATCGCGCGAAAGCTTCGTCGCACACATGGAATCTCGGGACAGGATAAACTTCGCATGCGTATTGAACCCTTCACTTGTGACCTGACAACAAACTCGTTTAGAGACACGACGAGGAAGAGTTCCAGGGCTCCAGAGGCCACAAGTCACGGCAAAAATGTCGATACCACCGGGAAAATCGACGACATGACAGAGGACCAAGGTTCTATTTCTCAAGTGGATGATTTGACACGCGCATCGTCACGTCGTGGACCCCAACCTACCGATGATGCTGCTATTCGTGACATGACTTCAGCGTTCATACTTCCGGATATTACTATGCATGGAACCAACGTTGAGGCTATGTCTAAAGGAAAGGAGGATGCCCAATTGCCCGCCTCTGCTCAGCGCGCCCTCGACCAGGCAGTCAGGCACGAGAGAAGTAACTGCACAGTTTGCAAGAAAGATTCATCCGCCAACGACGCAAACGATCAGCCTGTCAACATTCCTCAGCCCCTCCCTGTCTCTGATCGTTCTGTGGATAATGTCAGTAACAACCATGAAACCACGACACAGATCCCAAAGGCGGATAGTGAGGAGCAGGACCAAACAATGCGACCTTCTCAGCCGCCTTCAATGGCCCTCGCGAAAGTCCTGAAGATTCTGGAAGATGAGCTGGCGCATTTGAAGATGCAGCTTGCGGTGTGCCAGAGCCAGTACGCGCGCCACGACGCCGCGGTGGGGAGACGGAAGAGAGTCAAACTCGGCAACCAGATGAAGGCTTTGATGGAGGAAATTGAGAATAAAAGTGAGGTAGTCTACGCGCTGTATGATGTTCTCGAGGGCCAAAAGGAGCAGAAAGAAAAAAGGTGCGACGATGCGGGCGTGGCACGAGCTCCAGCAACAGAGACCGACAAACATGCAGGAGGTGATAGAGAGGACAGTGCTGATGAGGAAGACGAAGATGAGTTGCCCTGGGAGGGATTTGAGAGTACCCAGGATGATATCACGGGGCGAAGTGGGATGTGTAGAAAGGTGCCAGATCTATGAGATTGGTCCACTCTGGGGTCGTAAGATCTCTACGTCACTTTCCACCTTTGTTTGGCAGTAGTGAGCAGACAGACTGATGTATGGGTGATGGTCCTTCTCTTGGTGCTGTGGGTTATTTTGTGCTTTTTCTCTAGCTTAGTGTTTGGCTTCGATTCTGTTTTTCGGACTGGCTTGGTGTTGCTAGGGGTCATTGGCAATCATTGCGATAGAATATTGAAGCATCATTATATATCATTGCAGTGGGGACGTTCCATCCTTGGGTTCAGAGTGTGTGAAGCGAAGCCTTCTGAGTTGACAAGGTGGAGTCCGGAAATTTTCGTGCAACAATCTCTCATTACATGTTCAATACTATATCCTAGTCTGTTTCCGTCTGATCTATGTTTTTGATGAACAGTTGAAACGCCAGCCACAGTTTAAACCCACCAAAACGGCGATCCCATTCTAACGCCATGCAATAATACATGCGAGATATGCAAGACGCAACGTGAAGTACATAAAAAAAGTGCGTGGACCTTTAGGGTAAGAAAGCAGTTTATTATCCTCCGACTCCAATGGTTTCACGCTGGCTATTTTTATTTCCCACCTCCTCTGGGATAAAGCAACCCAAACCCGCAAATGCCTCTAGCAAGGTACGCGAATAGTACTCTCTGAGATCGTACCCTCCGGCCAACATCTGCGTATTGCTGCGTATCGAATCAAGATACGGAGATGGGTACTCCTCTTTTAAGGTGTAGTAATCCCGTTGCAGCAATCCGGAACACCCGTCGAACGGGTCGTACGGCTTCTCCGGTTCTGGTGTTGCAATGCGCTTTAGGCCCTTGATAAAGTCTGCACTAACAGTGCTGCCGTTCGCTTCGACACCTGACGCCGGAGTAGTAGCTCCCGCTGGTGTAGCACCAGCCGACTCTGCCGTCAACAGCGCGACCTGTTTCCGCTTGATTCTCTCCTCCTCGCTGCGTCTTGCGGACGATTTCTTGAGCATGCCCTGCTGCCTCGCTTCCCGCGCAATAGCCTCCGCATCCTCCTTTGTTCCCGTCGCAAGACGACTAATCAGGTCTTGGCGGTCCGCAAGTTTCGCCCTCCGCTCGTCATCCAGCATCTGCCGCGCAGCCTCACGGCGTAGACGCACGGCTTCTTGCTCTAGTGTCTGCGACTGCTGGAAGGCGGCGGACTCTTGGGATTCGAGCTGTTTGTTGCGCTTAATGGAGGCGGCGTGTTCAGCTGCGTATGCAGAAAGCTTGGCTTCTGTCTCAGCAACGTCGACGCCGGTGACGAGGTTCGTGATTATCGTTTCGCGCTGTTCGAGGAAGTTGTTGTAGTCTAGGAGGGTATCGAATTCTTCTTCGCGGCGGTTAAGGCTGGCCGAGTATACAAGAACGATTAGCCAGGAGTCGTCCAATCACACAACAATCTTTCTTGGGTGTATATTATATATATAGCGGCGCCGAGCGTACATGTTCATTACTCTCTTGCGAATATCCACCTCTCGCTCCACCTGTATGTCTTCAAAAGTCTGTTTCCGAAACCGATGCTTACGCAGTGTCTTTCGACAACCCGCGACGGGACACGGAGCAGGACCAGCAGAGAAAATGCGGTCCACGCACGACTCGCACATCTTGTGATAGCATTCTGGGTTTATGAGGAAGCGCATGTCCGGGTTGAGGTAGCGGGAGGATTTGCAGACGGGGCAGACTTCTGTGATTCCGGCAGTTTGTTAACTTCGCAATTGACGCGCAAGCATTTTGGAGGAGAGGCGCTAACCGTCGTCTGCTTCCCCATGACGTCGCCCTGATGACATCGTGTGCTGGCTATGTAAGTATATCCTAATGTAGCTCTGCTGAAGGCGGAAGGAGCTCAGGGTGGGAAAAGAGCCCGAAGCAACCTATACCAATAGCACCATAAGTTTGGCGTGTAGCTCTTCGGTGCTAACAATGAAGGATGGAATACTAAACAGACTATCGTACAATTTCTCTCTGTGCAATATCAGCGGTGGTTATGAAGCGTCAAGGTCCAACTCCGGGCGGAATTACCTCATCCACCTAATCCACGTGATTTTACCCAATCGAGGTTGACCAACCACAAGATGGTAACATTGCTCGACTTCGGTGTCAACATGAGTTCTACACATCAGGTCACACCCAATCATCCTCTGGCTCATTGAGTAACTAGGGGATAATTGCATGCATGGCTAGGCCGTTATCTGATATATAAAAACTCAGAATCACCTTTTATTCCTGCCTGGTTGACTCCGAAGGACTTGGAAGACACCCATCTATCATGATCCCTATATACAACACCGTGTTTTGCACGTCATGAAGCATGCTAACAGTAAAATCATTATTTATCGTGAATTACAACTTACAGATGGCGTTCCGGGTTATGTTTTCTACACCTAACAATCTTCACGGGCAGTGGAGCTGTCCGCCCTCATGTGTGTGACATCCCTGGAGAGAGTCAGCGTGGACGCTTCCGCAAAGAGTCAACTGAGGCATAACTTACAGGAGGAACATCCAAAGTCTCAGTTGCAGGAGTGCTAGCGGTAGGTGTTTGCTCTGTTGTGGGATTCCTTGTCTCGACGTTTCCTGAACAACCAACACCAGGCACAGCAATGTCATACGCGTACACGTCAGCCGCAAAATATTGCAATGCATTGCTGTCTCTCACTGCAAATGAAGGATTTGTCCTTGCAAGCTCCAGCACATCCTCATACGAGTTTGCAAAATGTTGCACATGATCTTGGCTGATGCCGGGCATATGAAATAGACGGTGCATGAGATCGGTGCCGAAGTATGTGTTCAGAGGAGAGGATGATACGGTGTACCCCTGGGTGCAGAAGTAGTCGAGGAAGAGTCGCTCGGTGTAGGAGAGGGGACAGATGACAGTTTCGTCTGTGGCATTTTCGCCACGCCAGTGGCCGGCCCAGCCTGTTTAAAAGTCTTGTGGTCAGCATGGACAGAACATCCTTTGGAGTGCCAAGGAGGTGGTATGATATGCGTGCATACCTGGAAGTCGACAGTTATCATCCGGATCGTCGCAGCGGAACAGTGTCTTGGCCCTGTCCGCGCTGACGATGCGGTCCAGGTTCCCCGTGACCTCTGCTGTCGGTTCATTCCCAAAGTACCGGCGATATATCTCAGAGCTGTTGCCATACCGCAAGGCATGGTCGCGGGCATGCTTGGCTAGCGTGACGGCATCCTCAAGGCCTCGCTTTAGAAGTCGCCTCTCTGTGACGTTGCAGGAGTGGTGGATGGGAAATTCCTTGACTGCGCCATGGTCCCAGGCTTGCGGCCAGCTGGCCTCTCGGGCATGAAGGGGACCCCGATTAGCCAGGGGCACGGCCAGGAGCGGGCTGGCAAAAGCCAGAGCTAAGAAGGGCGGTACGCGCATTTAGAAGGTGTCAACGGAGATCAACGAGCCAGCAAAGTGAAGATCGCGGAGTTCTACGATTCTGTGAAGAGAAGAACTGTCCGCTCCACGGGGCGATGTGGGAAACATGATCAGGAGGTAGTGATGGACACGCAGGCGGGGGGATTTATACTCATCAACATCTGAAAACCGGCATTGAGATGGTGCTCGAGGCGTGCGAGTGAACGGGACGACAATACTGCAACTACAATTCTTGTCGTTTCTGCGCAGAATATCTCCATCGTCGCTTTCGTCAGTTCCAGGACCGCCGAGATCGTCCACGAGGTTCTCCGGCAGCGTGATGTCCGAAGGCAGACTGGCACGTCGACCTACCTTGCGAGCAAAGCATGGCCAACCACTCACAGAATTCTCCGAATTCGATCCTACAATAGATCACATTTTGCTGTCTTCCCTCATCTAGATTATCCTCCGCACTCACATGCCCCAATAGTCAAGCCTGCAGTGTTTAGTCAGCAGCGCAGTCGCGGCATGGACCATCACGATCCCACCACCGTTTGGACGCCGGTCGCACGTATCACTTGGGGACGACTACTACTAAGTACGATGTACGTATTCACGGGTCATTCGACCGTGTTGAGTTTTTTTTTTTTTATCTCCTGGAGTGGTCAGACTCACCAAGAGTACTTTTCTTTTATTTTTTTCCTTCTCCAATCTGCTCTGTGGAGTAGTAGAGTTACTATGCTGTTTGGACATCTCACTTCTCTGTGAGAGACGAGATGACCGGCACGTCGAGGGTGGTGAGTACCCTGGTGGAGAGGCGGCCTCGCCCACGGCACACGCGGTGAAGCTTACTCTCTGCCCTCCCTTGATCCTTCCTCGTGTTAGTCTGCAGAGAGTGAACGAGATTGACCAATCCTGTCGTTGAATTCAAATTCCACGGCATTGTCTCTTCACCCACGCTTGCAACGACTCTCTCTTTGTCCACGCTCCTCCAGAGCCTCCCCTCCAGCACACTTGCCGTCCAGACTCCCGGCCGACGGCTTCGGCTTTGGCACGTCCAAGGCTGCGCGGGCGGGAGCGCCTTGTCCTCGCCTGCCAAGGCCCGCCCCGCCGCCTAACCCCCAAGGTCCTCCGCTGGCTGGCATTTTTTCCCAGTTTGACGCTTCGCTGTTTGTGGCAGTTGGTCATGTTCTCGCGTTGATTCTCCCCGCCTCCCCTCCCCCCCCTCTCTCTCTCTCTTTCTCCCTCTGGATGTGTAATATGCCATTTCGTCTTTCGGTGTCTTACATCTTGTGTACCCTGTTGGCTCTTACTCAAATATATCCGGATAGACAATTTATTCTCTCACATCAGGCGCAGACCCTTCCTGTGTGTGTGGGATAAAGACCAAACTCGTTGCTGGTCTCTCCCCTCTCTTTTTCTTTTTTCTTTTTTTTACCCGTCTTCTTTTGCACACTTGGCTTGGAGACGGTCTTAAACTTTCGCTGGACAAGGCGTCGTCCTCCATTCTACTTTTTCCTCTATTTAGAACGATTGTGGGCTATCTTGTGGACTCCATTGCCTCTGGATCGCCTATAGGTCAACCTCCGACATGGTTCGCGGAATCTCATCTCTTCCTCTTCTTCTTCTTCTCACTCAGGGCGCTCTCCTCGCCTCTGCCCAGTCCTACTCCGACTGCCATTCCCACGGAAACGTCGAGTATGTCCACGAACCTCGTCTTTCTTTCCTGGCCTTGATGATGTCCAGCAACAGCCTAACCAGACGGTTGTGTCTTTCAGGTATTGCTATGGCCCTGATGGAGAGGAGACTCCCGTCACCACACATGCCCCTGCCACGGCCACGACCGAACCATCCTCTGTACCAGCAAGCACAACCTCTTCTGGCGAAATCTCTGTGGTGACTGGTTGCCACACGCACTCTACCCAGACGTACGCTACTCTGATTCACAGAAAAAAAAAAATTCTATTGGATCATCATTACTCACGTCCTGTCAGATTTTGCATAGCCCCAGATGGCAGCGAAGTCCAAGTAACCGGAACAGTTACTGCTAGCGCTCCGCCGACTGAGTTCACCGGTTGTCATAGCCATGGATCTGACACGTACGGCCCTCTATGCCCCGCTTCATGATGGTGACTTGCTAAATCTTAGACGTGCAGCTACTGCATGGACCCTGATGGAAATGAAGTCCAGTTATTGCTGGATGATGACGAATCCCATGAACACGAGGAAGACGAAGGCGATCATGGCCACGAGGGTGAGAACTGCCACTTCCATGCCGGCGTCGAGTAAGTCCAGATCACATTCAAACATATTAATTGGACGCATCAAACTCACCTGTCGCAGACACTGCGTTGGAGCAGGTCAATCGGAAAGCGAATCCTCCCAACAGTCCTGTGAGCGAAGGGACCGAGACTACAACATTCCCCTCCGAATTGGATCCCTGTTCGTCATTCTCGTCACGAGCGCAATTGCCGTGTTTGGTCCGGTTTTCTTCACCAGAATTTTCTCCAAATCCATAAACACGCACGTCTTCACGGTCATCAAACAATTCGGCACTGGAATCATGCTCGCCACTGCCTTCATACATGTAACTTCCCATCCCGCCATTTTTCTAGTTCCTCTTTTGTGTTTTTTTCTTCGCACATGACTGACAGCATCCCAAGCTGTTTACACATGCCTCTCTCATGTTTAGCAATCCTTGCTTAGGGGCCCTCCAATATGAAGCGACAACGGCCGCAATCGCTATGGCAGGCATATTCTTGACTTTCCTTCTCGAGTACCTTGGGAATCGGGTTATTATCTACAAACGTGGCACTCACTCTGATCATGACCACGAGGACGAGAGCAGCAAGACTGCAAACTCAAACCCAAGAGGTAACGAAATCGTTGCTCCTCCTGCTCCTCACCAACCAAACCTTTCGAGCTTGGGCCATCATCACCACCATGTCGAGGACAAGCTCAGTGTATTGGTGATGGAAGCCGGTATCATCTTCCACTCCATCAGTAAGTGGCATCTGGACTTCCCCGCAGACATGTGGTATACAGAAGTAACCGCTAATCTCCTCTTCAGTCATTGGCTTGACCCTTGTCGTCGCCGGAGACTCTGCGTACATCTCCCTTTTCATCGTCATCATCTTCCACCAGGCCTTCGAAGGTCTTGCCCTGGGATCCCGTATCGCGGAGCTAACCGAAACCAGCATGCGCACGAAACTACTCATGTCGGCCTCTTTCGCGCTCATTACTCCCGTGGGAATGGCCATTGGACTTGGTGTGATCAACGATTTCAATGGGAACGACAAGAGCACCATCGTTGCCATCGGCACCCTGGACGCCCTGTCCGCTGGTATCCTTGCGTGGGCAGCGTTGGTTGATATGCTGTGTCACGACTGGGTTTACGGAGATTTGAAAGATGCTAGTGCCCTGCGTACGACTATTGGCATGATCTCTCTCATCACGGGTATGGTTCTGATGGGTCTGTTGGGTAAATGGGCGTGATCCTTTCTTCACTTTTTTTTTCTTTGTACTTGGGAGAATTATGGTGAAACCCCCGAGTCAGTTAACGACCAACTCATGTCACCAAAATGGGATTGGAATGGGATTAGATGGGAATTGGGAATATTGGGAGCATGGGTTTAGACAAATACATAAAGAAATTTACCAATAATGACGAAGATGCTTCTCACGGTACGCGTTCAGGTTAGATTACAGCAACATGTGTTTGCAACAGTGCGTTCCTCAAGTTTCTTGCACAGAGCTAAGTAAATCGATCAATGGCTAGGATCCTTCAGAAAACAGCGTGTAAAACTCACCATTTTAGACTAGAGACTGTATTGGTCCATGTAGTGATTCTCAGCAGTAAATGGTGTAAAGGAGACCTCTTATGAGAAGCAAACGAGCCTCCTTGAACTCCCTCAATGTGTGCATCGGGAGATTTTCACAATTGACCTGTGCCCTGGCGACCTGATCGTGTGGAATTGAACTTTGAACAGTAGTAGTACAGAGATGGGCCAGCTTATTCGCACAGAGCATACACTAATGCTAGAACATTTGATGAATTCAAGCGGAAACAAAGGAGCGTCTTCTCTGTACCGTGCAATCATTGTTGATAACACTGAGAGCCGAACAAGAGATGGAGGTCAGTCGGAAAAACTTTCGGGTAGGCTCGTTTCCACCACGAGGCTTGGCTTAAGTCTTGGCAGGAATTTCTACGAAGCTCGTCGAGACAAGACGCGACGGCTTCTTTAACCTTTTCTGAGCATCGTCTCAATAATTGGCGGTCATTTCTCTTTTGTCTTGCGCCTGCAAGGCAAGTTTTGCCGTCGAATCCACACGCGTCTTTGCAATCTCGACGTTTTCTTCTCCTTTTCACCTACGCGGAGTTCTTGGGCCAAGTAAGCTGCTACCTGCCCAGATTGATCTCCAAGCTGCACCAGGCAAAAAAAAAAGAGCCTTCCACAATGTCTGCCTCAGACGCCGCCCTCTCCTCCCTCGAACGCCAACGTCTTCATCTAGAAAACAACATTCGCGAATTACAAAAATCGTTGTACAAATGGCGCATGTGGGAGGCTGAATATGACGGCCTCAAGCTTACGTTACAGGAAGAAGCTTCTCGAAACGCAAGCGATGATAATCATGTGAAGAGTGGAGACAATGAAGGGGAATATATGCTCAAGACCGCCTTAGACTATATCTCTTCCTCCTCACCTTGGTCTGGTGAGCAAAGTGTGCTTACAGCTGAGGAAGTTAGGAATATTGTCTGTGGAAGCAGCAGTACTGGACCCAGTCAATTGCAGACACGGACAAAGGAGCAAGTTCTTTCCGTGCTTGATCGGCGCATTGACTATGTCCGTGAGAATGTCAGCGTCCTGGAGAAGAGGCTTCGGGATGCTGAAAGGAAACTGGAGACGTGGATCGGTGCCATAGCGGTGGAGGATGAGGAAGATGGGGGCGGGGAAACCAAAGGAGGGCTGCTTCCCGTCACGGAAATTTTGGAAGAGCTCGACGAAGAAGGTAATGTCGTGAAGGGTGAGACGATGAGGGCGGGTGATTCGGCGATGGAGCTGCTGGATGTGCTCAAGAAGGCGGGCGTTGATGGCTTAGAAGACGGCAAGTTGGAAAAGAGGAAGGAACAGATACGAAGGGAGACGAAAGAAGCGGCTTTGGCTTCGAAGAAGCATGATTCTCCTGCTGCAGCTGCTTCCGCACAGGCAGACAAGAGAGACGAGACCAGGGAGATTTCGGAAGAGCAACCTGCGTCAGGGGCAGCTTCACAGCGAGAAAGCAAAAAGGAGATAGTAGATCCAGGCACGGGAGATAAGGCGAAGGATGTGCCAGATGAGAAGCCTACTTCCGCTCCAGCTTCACCAAAGGAAACGAAAGAGTCAACGCCCGGGGATGGGGACGAGCAAACTACAACTGCTACGGTTGCACCTTCGGATGTGACATCCATGTCGAACGTGTCAACGAAGGGCTCATCGACCGCGGGCACCGTGCAAGAGCAAGACGGGAATAAAGAAGACGACGAAAATGAATCTGTCGTTATGGAGGTCGACGAAACCCCCGAGGAAGCCGCACTCCGACGAGAGATGATCCAGTACGGCCTCCAGGAAGTGGGTGCCGTTGTCGCAGAGCTCGAGCTCGATGAAGATGCGAGCGAATTCTCTATAACTGATGAAGAAGAGTATGATTACGATGATGACGATGACGAAGAGGAAGACGAGTACGGCCGGAGCACACGTCGCATCCTCGATGAAGACTATCACCGCAAGATGCGCGAACTAGAGAAGAAGCTCAATGCCAAAGGCTTGCTGAACATCGGCCCGGACCCGAGCATACTCCCAGAAGAGGTTCAGCAGGAACTGAACGGGGAGTTCAAGAGGGTCACGATTCAAGATTCTGTGGATGAAAGCAAAGCTTCTGACAAAAAGTCAAAGGAGAAGCCAAAAAAGCGTGTGGCCTTTGCAGAAGAGCTGGATATCGCCCCTGATCCGGTCTCCACTACTCCGCCACTGGAGAGAAAGGATAAGGTGGTCGCGTCACCTGAAGTTGCTCCGGTCCGGGAAACTGTTGTCGAACGCACGGGACGAGACAGCACGAACGGTGCTTCAGAAACCAAGCCAGCTAAGAAGGTTTCTCGCTTCAAGTCTGCGAGACAAGCGAATGAGTCTACACCAGTCAATTCTCCATCTCTCATGACATCGAAACTGGACATTTCTCGCGCACAACCTCCCCGTCCATCCCCGCCAAATATTCCCTTATTTCCTGCCAAACCCTCAGAGCCAAAACCATTCTCCCAGCCGATTATATATCCCGAAGATTCCCCCTCGGACGTCCCACCCTCCGCGAAATCTTCCACGCGAGCGTCCAACAAGATTGTCCAAGATACCCTTATTGAGAGACCCCCAAGTTCCAACCCAGACTCTACACCTCTGCCACCAGAACATGATCCCGACGACTTTGATGAGGCACTCCACCGACGCGAGATTGCCACCGAGTTTTATCGCCTGCGGAACAGAAAAATCCAACAGGAAGGTGGGTTTTTGCGCGATGGCGAAGAGGAGGTGGTTCTCCCCGTCTGCAGTAATGAGGACGATGAGCCGGGAGAAGAAGACGGAAGGAGGAAGATAAGTAGATTTAAGGCGGCGAGGGTACGGAATAAGTAAAGTAAGTGTGCTTCCCTTATTTTACTCGGTTCCAATCCATGTCGATAAATGGAATTGATGAAGTTTACAAATTCGCACTGTGCTGGTGTCATCCTCATTGTGACCATCCAAAACTCATTTTTCATTCCTTTTACTATGTCTCCGCATACATGTCATTTGGTGAAAATAAGACGAATTGAAAGACGGATCCTTACGTTTTCCTGGTTTGGATGGGTGCGTCGTGGACGGCACTCCCATATCCAGATCAGCCCGAAATGGGTCCGAGAACAATCGGTCGCCTCTACCCTCCCAGATTTCCTCTCCCACCCATTCTGTCTCTGATGAGGTGTGAATGGATGGGCGGGGCTCGGACGGGCAGAGGAGAACCTGAAGTAGGGACTTCTGGCCGCTCTCCCGGTCCTACAGTCCTTGTCCTTGTTCCAAGAACTGGACGGTAGAGACCCCATGGGATTACGGTTTCGTTTCACTTACTACATAACAGTACGGTCAGATAGACATGTCCCATGTAAACTTTCGCAAGCATTTGCGCATACAGCTTTCTTTGCCACAGTAAAATAGAAAATGGGATGTGTTATTAATGTTATATTTCTGCTGTAAACATACAGTGGACTTGACCTGAGCTAGACGTTGTCATTCGACAATGTGTTCAGTCAGCATTTTATCGAAAGACCACGAAACAAGCTCCGGTAGACGTCTGACCAATAAAGAGGGTACTACTGTGCCTCACGTCGACTATTTACCGTTGATTATTATTGTCACCGCGTAATGGTGATATTGGAAGACCGCGTTGACTAAAACCGGCTCCCACTCCCTTCGATAGAAAACTCGGGGATTGAGAGGATTCATACTGGCAGATCTTGTTTCCGCCGAATAGAAGTGTCCACTGCTTCAAAGTGGACACTCACAAACCGACACAGAGGCCATCTAGCCCGCCCACAAACGCGATTGCAAGGATATGGCATATAGAAGCAAACACGTGGAAGGCTGCAGAAGTCACTCCGAAATCCACAGTCGCTAGAATTAGAAGGGGGTAGAATATCGCTGGTTTGGTGGCATGTGTGGAGCATGGAATAGTGATCGAGAGGATCTTGAGGAAAAAGACGGTGAACGCCACAAAATCTGCTAGTACGGGATGTGCGCAGAATAAACGCAGACAGCTCCGAGTGAATGGGATAGTCAAAAATCGCCTGGTAAGCAGAGAACGGCGAACTGGGGGAACTGGGAGCAGTAAGTGCATGTTTTCCGGACTTTGTTCGTGGCCTTCTCTGCTGGATGTGCGGGAGGAGTGACGCCGGTCAGTTTCATTGGCTTGAACCTGCATCGAATCGTATATAGTCCCTTTTGTTGAGAGCAGTCGGCCCCTATCACTACGTCTTCCCAGAAGGCTCGAATGAGTAGCTGGTTCCTGGTCCAGCTCATTGGAACCTTCAGATGGGTATTCCTGCTGGTATCGTTCACGCGGACGCACGCGAGTGTATTCAGGGAGGAAGTCAGACTGATATCCAGCGTGAGACTGATGATTCCTCTCAGCATCATTCACAGGGTAAGAGCTGAGGCGAAGCTTTCGTGAGACAACGAGAGAAGTGTGATCATCTGACGGCTGCCCACTGGCAGCCCTCGTGGAACTATATTCCCGGTCCATTATCGCACCATTGCTAACCGTTCCTTGAACTTCTGGTGACCTATTTGCCTGGCCATTGCGACTCGTGGGACTTATCGAACCATGAGAACGGATCGAAGTTCCCCGCTCATTACGAGCGATGGAAACACCTGGACGCTCGAGGCTTGCACTAAGCGATGGGCGTCGATCAGGACTAACAATATCAGAACTATGGCGGTTCTTCATAAACTCGAATATCTCCTTGGCGGATGGCCGTTTGTCGGGGTCAATAGCCAAAAGCCGCGCCAAAAGCCAGTACACTTGATCAGGTAATTCAGGTCTCAAGCGTTGCGTCTCATTAAAACCAGGCCAGTGGCAGATCTCCTCCCGTAATTTGTCCAAGTCTTCGTTATCCTCATTGACAACATCAGCGTTGACATAGGGAAGCGTTGCAAAGCAGAGGAAGTAGAGTATCATGCCCAGGGAAAAAATATCAGACTTGAACGTGAAATTCCCATAAGGCCCGTTTGGCGAAACGCGTCGTAGGACTTCCGGGGCACAGTATGAGACAGTTCCAGTATTTCCCGTAGAAGCTCGAACTGAATCTTGAGGCTGAACCTCGCCAAAGTCACTGACCACAGCACGTAACTTGTTTCCTTCCATTGTCAAAAGACAATTACTTGGTTTCAAGTCACGATGAATCAAGCCCTTTTTGTGTAAATAGCGTAATCCGTTGTTTATATCCTTAAAAAAAGAATATATCATGTCAATGGGGAGTTTCTTAATACCGGGAGGCGGTTCCGATTCTCCTCTAGACTTCCTTCGCATCCTAGCTTTGAGCTGCTGGGGTGAGAGCTCTGCCTCCACCGATCCACAGACATACCGATGCAGATCACCTGCTTCACAGTACCTTTGCAAGATGAAGACGCATGGTACGGTGGGCCCGAAGTTGCTTACTTTAGCATGCTCCAGCCAGGCATGGTGGTAAGGCGCCAAATTGTGATGCGACAATGTCTTGAGGGTCTGAACCTCAACTAGCACTTTCCGTAGCCATTCGGGACTATCGCCAACGGGGATGCGTTTGCAAGCAAAATACCCCAAATCATTACTTCCCAGCATATGCCTGACCAACATCACCACGCCCTTTCCTCCTTTCCCCAGCAAGCGCTCTTCGATGAAATTGCGCTGGAAGAAGCCGTCGTTGAAAGCGTCGGGTGAGATTCCAGCAGCTTCCAAGTGATTAGGAGCAGTGTGAGCTGTGTCATCGTCTCTTTCGTCGGCCACGTACGGACCTAGCCGATTTCCAAAAGTAGTAGGCCCAACTCGTCTTGGTGTGGAGGCTAGCTGGTTCGAATGGAGCAAGGCAAAGTAATTTGGATCGACGTATCCTGACGGTGTAAACCGGCCCCGGACTTCATCATCTACCTCGGATTCCTCACCGTCTCCAAAGGGACGGTGGCAGTAGGGACAAAGCCTTGGGAGTTGCAGTTCCGCATCGGGGGTTTGGCTTACAGTTTCAAGCTGTAGTTGTTGAGACGAACGATCAAAAACCACGACTGCATCATTGTAACGACTACACAACACAAAAGTCAGCGAGATTAGATGATCCTTTGAAAAGTAGGAAGACCGGAGCGTCTAGAGCTTCCTTACAGAACAATCTCCCGATTTGAGTTATATGGAATAATCGACAAGGTACGATCGTCCTCAGAATCCGCCATTGTGTCGCAATTGCTGGGAAGCCAGAGGCCCGAAGCAATGTGAGCAGCGGAAACGCAGCCTGGAAAGCATGGTCATAAAGGGATTTAGAGATGACAGCTGCATTCCCCTTCGTCGTCCTGGTGATTGGGCCTACAGCGTGTCAACTGAGAGGTCAAGCTTATCTAGTGGGCGAAGAAGTGAGGTCGTCGCCACCCACGTGACTACAGCTTTCGAAGAGCAACGCCAACGCTTAGGGGTAATTAAGCATAGAGTATTGTTCAATTCTATCAGATTGTTAATACGGAGTATATGAATGCATTGGGAGGTGGCCTATTACTCCTTGGCACCCGAGGAGTGTTCTCCCCTAGCAATGCACGTCGCGCGCATCGCTGCCCTAGTGGGCATGAACATGTACGCCACAGGTCTGATACCACGCCTTTCGGCAACCCGAAGACTGTGGAGGCCGGATGCTAGTATGACCACACGAGCGAACGGTCAAGTTGCCTAGCTGGAAGGACGGGGTTTGGATGAACCCGCCCTACGCGGTCGGTCCGGCGGTGGAAGTGTGCCAGATCGCTCCATGCGAACTGAGATTGTTTTGCAAGATGAGAAAAAGAGAGGTCGTGTCGTTCAACCACTTGTTTCAACTCCTCCGTCCTCCGCTTCATCCTCACTGTCATCTTCTTCATCATCATCACTAAATCCCTCAAATTCTTCCTCATCGTCTTCGTCTCCTTCACTTCCCGACTGTGTTTCAGCAGTCTCTGAACGAGACTTGCCAGCATCGGATTCATCCAACTTCCTCTTCCGAATTATTTCCCCCAAACGGCCCTCGCGCCCCTCCATTTCTCCATCTTCTCCCTCGGGATTATGAGGTGGAGGGGTGTACCATGGGATTTTCCCACGCAGAAAATCGTTTATGACCATCTTGGCTACGCCATCCAAATCTGGTTCACCTCCCTTCAACAGTCTACCACCCTTCCGAGCAAGGATAGTCAGGAAGTCAATAGCATCCTTGTAGCCTTTGATGTCATAAGTTCGTTCAATGTATCGTTGCTCTGTTCTCTTCAGCACGCCAGGAATGTATTGCTCAGGGTTTTCGACATTCTCCACACGAACAACGCCACGGAGCAAAATGTCTTCCTCAGTGTCATGCTGGCTTGGAGGCACGACACCCGGGCAGTCAATTAGATAGATACGTCTCATCAAGGTAACGTATTGCCACACTTTGGTCTCGCCGGGGATCGGTGCCACGTTGCACACCTTCTTCTTTCTCAATGTGTTGATTATAGACGATTTTCCTGTATTTGGGTATCCTATCAAGCCTACTGAGATTTGCTTTCGATCGGAATGCAGAGTCGAGAACTGTCGTAATAGCTGAATCAAGGACCCTTTGCCAAAGGAGTTGTTAATTGAAGCGTGAAACGCAAGGGTGGGATATTCTTTCGAAAGGGCTCGAACCCATGCCGCCTGAATCGGTTAAATTAGTTACATAATCCAGCATTAAGATTAAAGTGGAAAAGATGTAGTGAAGGAAAATGTGTCATTGAAATGTGTGAGATATTACTATGAGAACTGCTACGAGGCCACAAGATCCGTGGAAGCAGCACTCAACTCAAATAAAACACACCATAACCCTATACGACAATGCGCTCAGGACGAACGCACGTCAGCCCTAGACTTCAGAATGAAGCCCGGGCAGCAGGTAGGATCAATCTGCCAAAGCCGTAACGGACAAAGCTTCCATGGAGAATGCGGCACGTAGATGCACTGGAAGAAGCCCTGACAGACAATGGCACCAACGAAGTAAAGATGTTTAATGATGATGAAGGGAAGAAAAGAGGAATTTCAAGACTTACTGCAACTCCGGTGGGAACCAGATCACATTTGTTCAAGACGAAAACCAGATGTTTGTGCGGCGCTTCCTCGCGGATGTATTTTTCTATACTCCTGCATCGAGTCCCTTCAGGATCTCTCGCGTCGAGAACATGGATGACAACGTCAGATGAGTCAATGACCTTGTAAAGTTCGTTCCAAATCCGTTTGCTCTGGCCCTTGGAGAAAATAGCTTCTCTCGCAGTAGTACGAGCTGTTCCTTCGTCATCTTCACCTGCTTCACCCAATGTCCCGCTCAGAAGTTTAGCTTGCTCGAGTCGATCTAGGTAAGTATCATGCATCTTCTCAGCCTCGCCTGCGAAGTCCTCTATTGTGCCAACACTCAGTTTGACTCTTTTCCTCTGTGCTTTGGGTCCGAAAGTATCAGCAAATGGTTCAGATTCTACTGCAATCTTAGCTTTATGTTGCTTTAAGCCGTTAACCGTTCCTGGGCCATCACGAATCAAGCTCATCGGCAGTTTATTAGTCTTGAGCAGCACTTGGTAGGGATCCGAAGTCCGCTCAGCAATTGCCTCGCGAAATTGACTCAGCGCCTCCTGAGATATAACTCTTGTATTTCCGAACCACTTTCTGTTCGGTTCTATTCGCGCCTGAGGGATTTCTCGTGACTGGTATGCGGCGGCTTTGGTGATTTTTCCCTGAGCATTGCGTTGAGGTTTCCCCTCCTTGAACATATTAAGGGTTTTCAACTTCTTCGCATCTCTGTCCAAGCAGTTAATGGGGAAACCAACTCTATGCTATCAGCGATTGAATCATACCTGTAGAAGTTCTCACCCTTCACCTTCACATTACTCATGCCATCCTTAGTCTTCCCCTGCCGCTCTCTACGAGCGGCTTCTTTCTTTCCCGTGCCCATCTTCTCCAAGAAACAACTGACTAAGATGGACAATGGGAGAGGCAGTGTTATTGCAGTGATGGGTTTTTGAAAACAACATCAAATGAGGGAGACCACAGAAATTTTTTTTTTCTGGTGGTTAGTTGACGCCAAGATTTCTGTGTGTGCACGGACCAACCGAGAAAATCGTTTGCGAACTTCAGTCGTTCAAGTCACAAGTGGAACGATTATCAGGTTGGATCTTTTCCCACACCGATTGAGGATTGGACTGCTTGGGGGTCAGCGTTGTCCAGCCTGAGAGCCTTTTTTGGTACGGTCATGGCTAGTCTTTTCGTCGATTCGAGCGCTAGGTCGCTCTGCCGCGCATGCAGCAATGTCACTCGCTCCAGAGTCCGACTTTTCAATTCCTCAGCGAGCCTGATGGCCAGTCCCGAATCGCCCAGTTTTATCGACATTCCTACTCCCATTCAACCCACCAAGCCTTACAAACCCGAGGTCAAAGGTGTCCTTCCGGTTCCCCGTGAGATCTTCCCTAAACGACGACCCGATAAACCCTCAGAAACATACATCGAAGACGCGACACCTCTGCCGCAATCCGAACCCCAGGTCACCAAAAAACACCCGGACTATGAATATCTCAAGTGGAAGAAAAAGCTTGCGTCAACCCGCCGGAAAAATTTGCGTGAAGGGTTGCTGGAATTGTACGCCCGCAAGAAGGAGACGGAGAAGAAAATTGCCCTCACGAGCAAGGAGAAACTCAACTACCGGAAAAAGATCCTTACCCAGCCCATGAGGGAAGATGAACGCTTAACCCGCGCTTCCACGGTAACAGCCATGGAGATGCGGAAAACTCCAAATCTTCCGGACCCCAACGCTGAGGAGCGTTTGGCCAAGTCCATGGAGAAAGTAGCAATCAAACAGCTGGAGAAGAGGGAAGAGCGATTGAACGCCCTCCACTCGCTGTATACGAACGCGCGGCATTTTATTACGAACGAGAAACAGTTGATGAAAGAGATTGAGAGGGTCTTCCCTGAGGGCGAGAATCCTGCCTGGACCAACGATCAACAGGCAGGCCAAAACATCTGGAACTTGGGCCCGCCTCCCACTATTGAGAAGATGGTTGCCAGAATGCATGATGAGATGGCCAAATATGAGACTGTGCAGAAGAGGACAAAGAAGATTGCCGAGGAACTTACAGGTGGAAAGATTTAAACTGGCAGTGGATATATCTCTGCGTTTCTGCTCTCTTAAAACCCTACTGTACAATATTTGTTGAGATTCTTCGCATTTTCTATATTTCCGTTGTTTGGCATCAATTTCTGTTTTACTGTAGTTGCCATACCATTTCATTTTGGCTCACTCCTCTGTACACAGAATTATTATCAATAGAGCTATTCTCTGCATTAGGCTCCGAATGATTACATGCCATAAAATTAGCACATTCAAGTTTAAGTGGGTTTTGAACAATCTCCTTGTCATAGTCGTTGGCACCGCCTCGGCATGGCCTAGGATTGAGCAACATATCCAAATAATTCGAGCAGATCAAACGGCGAGAAAATCTGCAGACCAAGGCAAGCTTGAACGGGCAATCCTAGCTTGAATAACCTGAACGTCTCCTATCGGTGTAACGAGCTCTCCATGCAGCAGTGAGAGCGTATGAGACACACTATAATGTCTCTTCGTGGATTGCATGGTTTACATATCCCGCGTGCTTCACGTACAACTTCGCGTTTTCCAACAACCTTCTCTTACTATTTCCATACGTGTCATGTCCCATGAAGTCTCCATGGGCATCTTCGAAGTCGAGATCAGCAAGAACCTTCCAGATTTTGTGGACGTCGTTGGGGAGGAAGCGGAATCTATAATTCATTAATTAGAATCTGCCTTGAGGACACGTCGTGTGCATAGACCATGATGTAGCTGGGATACTGGTCGCAAACAACGTACAAAATTAGGGTATGACCACATAAACGTGAAAGAGGTGGTGTCCGGTAATCGGTCAACGGTGTACCTCCCACTCGGTACGACGAGGACGCTATCCGCAACCAGCAATTTCTTCGCAGCCTTCCAATAGAGGACCGAGCTTCCCGGGAAATGACCGCCTGTCTTCACTACCTTCAGCTCGCCGCCCAAGGGGTCCAGCTCAGTGCCCTTCCAAAGTATCCGCTGGGCGCCACTAGGGTACAAATTCTGCCCCCCAGAGTCCAAGGTCTTCACGACCTCGCCGAAGCGCATAATCCACTCCTCATCTTCGGCAGAATAATACACGGGCCACTTGAAGGTACGCGACCATTCGACAGCCGCGGAGAAGTAATGCGGTTGTGAGATGGCAATGGCATCGATGCCGCCGAGCTCGTTGATGCGGCGAACCGTGTTGTCGTCGACGTATGTGATACAATCCCAGAGCACGTTTCCTTTGGGCGTACAGCATAAAATTGCACGCTGGCCCAGACCGAACTTAGGCTCCGTGACAATGCTGATAATCCCAGAGTGGTTTTTTGCCATGGAAAATTCATTGCGATATCTCTTTGACTGCTGCAGGGACCGCAGCGTTGTCCACTATTGCCTAGCCGGGTGTCAGACGAAACAGAACAGAAAAGTTTTGAAGCCTACTATGTAACTCAGGTGCATTGTAGTTTGTGGAAATTGAATCATTCTAACAAGAATGGCACTCACCCGTCTGGTGGAACATATTGCCGTGGATCATCGCATATCTAACAGGAGCTCGCAGCCGTGCTATCGTATTGCACTCCGCACGTTCCACATATCATGAGATCCATGATGCCAATTTCTGTGGTGTTTCTCTAGATGATAGTACTAGTAAATGGATGTATCAACGCAGAAGCCTTCTTGCTTCCGTATGCCAATGATGAATGCGTTCGTGCTCAACCGGTCAGAGTCTCAGAGTCATTTGCTTTCCAGGGGATTCGCTGTGGGTGGATAGGGAATCCATGTCACACACGGGGTTAGGGGGACAACACAAGACGCACTGTTCGTGTTGATAACTAGTACTTGGCTCAGGGCTGCGAAGTCCGACTCTGCCACCTCCTCGCGGTGCAGCCTGGTAACATCACCAGAAGGTGATGGCCAAGAGCAGAGCGGCATCTGTAGGCTCC
>FQSS02000804.1:46749-71211 GCA_900128795.2 Malbranchea cinnamomea | reverse complement strand
GCCGGTGTAGCTGTACGGCATCTTACCTACACCATTTGCATGTAGCTACTCGATAGGTAGTTTTACTCTACCCGCCCTAGTCAGAATTGGCTTAGATCGCGTACTCCTTATGGGCACGGTTCACGTGGCGTTAAATAGAGACACACACACACACACAGTACTTGGCTCAAATTATCAAATTTCTGGTTCTCGACTTGAAGAAGACGAGGTGTGCACTCCATGTCTGAGCACTGGCCACGAGTGCAAGTAACCAAATTGGAGATCTCGCTTTGTCAATTGTGGGAATACTACCGTTCCCAATCATACTACTCTGGGATGCGCATGACGTTGTGGCCAAAGGCTGGACGCCTTGTTATCACTCAGCGAGTTTGCGTTGGGTTCCCACCTGCAGAGGAGAGATCATATTTCCCCACGATCGGGAGTGGGAGATGAAGTTGAAACTATTATTCATTCGAGACCTTGTGGCCCCAAAAGTGGCGGCATGATGTTGTCAAGGTACATAGGACGTCTTCATCCAATTTGTAGAGCTCGGCATCAAACACGCTGGAATCGTGCCCACGTTCCTGCCAGCGGAAATATAGAGTTTTTTGAGAACGACGCACTCTCTGTTGATATCAGTCGTAAAACTGATTATCACGATTTGATTGTGATTATTTTTAGATTCTGGCTGACCTCGTCGCGAGCTATCCCTTCGCCCAGGGTGTCAAACCACATCCCAGTGCTGCCGATATCGTTGTTCAAGATCTTGATACGTCGCAAGCACTTTCACACGTCTCCTTACGAACGATCAATGTTGTCTTCGTTATTGGCGCAACTCTCCAAGATTCTCTGCAGCATGGCACTCAATTTTCGACTCCATGAGGACGATAGCAGTGACTGCGGTTGCTGGCATCCACATTAACTCTGTCGACCGATGTGGAATTGTTTTTTGTCCTGCCTTGGAGCATATACCCGAGGTCAGGCGGTCTTTTGCCCCCGTCACCGCTTCAGTTGAAGTGTTCTATATGGAACATTCTAGCCACAGCAACGGCCAGCATCGTCCCGGTTGACGGTTCTGTACCCGCGTCGCAACTCAACTAACGAATTCGCAACAATCCGTGCAAGTACACTCTAGTTGGAATGTAACGGTAACATGCTGCGGTGCGGGCAACAGAAGTAGAACGTAAAACAATCCATGGCTGTTCCGCTTTGCGTTGTAGTGCAAGGGTTGATATCTGTCAGGTGCAATCCGCACGAATTTGGGAAGGTGTTTGAAGCCTCCGAACTGCGCCACTGCAATTCCTGGGTATATAAATAGGGCAGGAATCTCATTGCGTTAGTAGAGAATATTTTCCAAGCCCAAGAGGAGTTGGCCTTTCTTTTTCTCCCAAGTTCCTAAGCTCATTCAGTTGGTTCGTCTGTTCCCCTCCTCACCAACATGCAGCGGCTATGTATCAGCGCTCTTTTCATAGCAACCGTCGGCGGTCTCCATCCGGATCTTTCAAGAGGCCTGCCAGACCGATCTCTCGGGTCCATTTGAATTCCCTCATTTGATTATTCCGGTTGACAAGTCCCAGCCAGAAACACCACCAGGGACCTCGTACTTTGGGCAAGTCTCAGAAAATGTGACATCTATCCTTAACTTTGATATCCCTAATCGGAAGGACCTTCCAACGTGCACTTTGATCTTTCTGCTTACCGGCACCGACAAGCTTCCAGCTAGCGAGTATACGTTCAAAGGGGACGGAAAAGTCAGTTTTGGTCTCCTCGAGGGGACGACATCACTGGCGACCACGTTCAATAACAAACCCAGTGTGGAGGCGGGTAAAAGAGGTGTACGCAACGTTGGAACCCGGCAAAGCTCTCGCTATTGTCAACTTTTCCTGTCCAGGTGGTAAGACGATATCAGTGCAGATTGCCAACGCAGGCACAACCGAGCTTTCTTACTTCCAGGATTTTGGGTCTGCCGCGTATGTTGTTCCAAGTCAATTGTACAGCCAGACAATGCTAACCATCTGGGTTTCAGGTTCGGTTTGTTTCTCACCATGTGTCAGGGCGGTGTGGAGACGGAAGTGGTATCGCCAACACCATCAAACAACTGATCCAAGAGAGAAATCGTACTCTAAGCAAGGCCAGCAAGTTAATTAAAAACTTGTGGTCGACTAATTCATATTTAATTCATATTTCTGCTCGTTGTCCTCGAGAACTTTTGTCTTTCTCAATCAATGCATTGTAATGAGATTGAGTCGTGCTATTTTCCAGTGTAACTTCAAGTTTTCCAGGGTAATAGGCAGCATAGGCTTGCTCAAGGATTCTAGAAGAGCTTCTTAGTACCAGAACTGAAGAGTAGTACACCCGTACTACATATGTAGGAAGTCAACTGCTGTAGAGGTGAGTTGCCAACGAAGTCCTCGCGTTAGCGGAGCAAAGGACAGAAAAAAAAAGGCCTCCATCTATCAAACTCCAAACGATGCATGGTCACAAATTTTCTCTTCAGAGCACCATTCCTTCGTGAACGGTGTGTGGAGCGCTCATCCACCAGGATTTATGAGGATGGCTGGGCGCGGGGCGGGGCCTGACGCGTTCACGCCTCGGGAGTATTGGTAGCGTCTTGGACTCTTGGGTAAGTAAGGTTTAGTCGCATGGATCTGCGTTTCAGCTTCTGGTGTCAGCACTTGAGCTCGATTCTCGCTCGCACTGCGAGGGTGCGTGAAAGCCTTCGCACAGTGGCCAGAGGGGCAATTAAATGCGGAGGGCATCAGTCGGGGGGCACCCAAGTAATAAAAAGCTTTCAATGCAATCACAACCAGAGAGAAATGCCGGTTTCACAGGGCGTGAGGAGCTCTTCTGGTTGCAGATCGCGATAAAATTAGCTGTGGCTGAGTTCTCCAGACCAACCAGCACTGGAACCTGAAGGGAGCCAAGCCGTCAGCACCAAGCATCAACAGGCCGTTGCCAGGCGCTGTCATGCATGAACAACGCCCATTCCTTCGACTTTTTATCACCCAAATTCGGCACCCTAGGCAATGCGCTGACGGTCCTTTTACATTCGTTTTTGTTTTCTTTTTTTTTCTCGTGAGAACTGATCCTTCACTTTCACTCTCTTGTTGCTTCTGTTTTATTTCCCTCATGTTCATGGCCTAAACATCACTCATCCTCTTTCCCACACCACAATTGCCATGGAAAATCACCTCCCCGACAAGCTGCCGTTCTCAAAGAAACCGCTGCGTGCAAGGATAATCATTTCGTATGGAGTCATCGTAAGACCTGATTTGCGTCGAGATCTTTGTTACTAATGAGATTGTGGTAGATATATCTTCGACTATGTCATCCTCATGTTTGTCTCCCCATGGTTTTCGGACATGCGACCAAATCCCCCTTTTGGACTAGCTGACAAGTACCCGTCGAAATTTAGAGCCCTTGTACTTGGATTCTTCATCCTCGACAGAATTGAACCCTTCCATCAACCTTTCTCTCTCCAGAACTACTCCCTCCAATATCCCTATGCCGAAAAAGAACGCATCCCCATGGGTATGGCCCTGGCCATCACCGGCGGTGTCCCCGTTATCGTAATCATCGTATACACACTCTTCATCGATGGCCTCTTCTCTCACCACAGCCCTAGAAACCCGGCGACCGGGAGGAGGAAGTTGATGGGGCCGTACCGCTTGAAAGACCGTCTGTGGGAGCTCAATTGTGGCCTCCTAGGGCTCTTCCTATCACAGGCGACTGCGTTTGTGATTACGACTGCGTTAAAAAATGCAGTCGGGAAGCCAAGACCAGATATTATCGATCGATGTCAACCGCGTAATGTGGATTTGGGTCCCTATCAGTTGGCGAATTATACAATTTGCACCCAGGCAGATCAGCATATTATGAAAGACGGATTTCGGTCGTTTCCTTCTGGACATAGCAGCTGTACGCCAGATCCCTGGTGAAATCCTAGAGTTTTGTTTGTGCTTCTCCTAACCTCCCTTCGTGGTATATAGCAGCCTTCGCAGGTCTCTTTTACGCGTCTCTTTACCTTGCTGGAAAACTCCACATCATGGACAATCGGGGTGAAGTATGGAAGACGCTCATCGTGATGGTCCCAACGTTGGGCGCTTCGTTGATTGCAGCTTCGCGGATAATGGATGCTCGGCATCACCCTTTTGATGTGTTATCTGGTTCCCTACTGGGCATCTTGTGTGCATGGGGCTCATACCGCCAGTATTTCCCTTCACTTTCCGAGCCATGGAAGAAAGGCAGAGCGTACCCCATTCGCACTTGGGGAACGATTTCTCAACCGCCACAACGCTCGGATCGCGCTCGACTCGTCCAAGAAGACAGTCATATCCAACCAGACGAGGAGGACTACCGCGGAATGGCTGTCACTGCCCCAGCCCCGCCATTCGCCCAGAGAACCCGCACCGGTTCGACTGGTGAAAATCCATTCGAACCCATCCAGCCGAACCCATACCTGCGGAGAGTAGGCACTGAAGTGCCGTCCAACTATTCCTCGTCGAGCAGCGATCTCACTAATAGCAACGCCTTCGAAATGCAGTCTCGGTATGGCAGCAGACATACACGTAGACTACACAGGACGGACTCTACAGAGCCTCTAGATTCGAGGTTCGCCCAGGATACTTCCTACCGATCTCCTGACCGGGGACGGGCGATGTCTCCGGACTCTCCGCGTATGGACGCTCAGCCTGTGGTTCCAGCTGAACCCCTAAGGAACGCTTAAAAGTGGTTACGCCGTTACGAGATATTTGTACTATTGTCGACCTTTTGTTCTTTGTGGCTGGCCTTTTTTTTTCCTGTCCATCTTATATCTTCGTGGCATTTGTTGCCCGGCGTTCAGAAGATGCGGAACTCGAGATTCTGAAATGCCTAGCTTTGCCTTTTTTCCTTTTTATCTGTTTTTATTTGTTGTTTTTGTTGATACCAGGTACCTTTCACATTCTGGATTAGGCATTCATTTGACACCCACTGGGCTTTTATATTGAGGATATCATATTTGGTGCCGTGTTGCTAATCAGCTGCCATGCACCTTATCTGGAACGTGCGTTGGGAAAGTTTCAAGGGAAAGGTCTCTCATTTGACGGTTTTTCTCATTTGGTTAGGGTCCCTGTCCATTACTACATGTTTCCTACCAGCCTTCGAATGATGGTCTATAACGCCGTTATCAGGGCGGTTTTTCTCGCTGAATAAACGCTCCCGGCTTCCATATGTCCTTTGCATCTCTGAATAGGACTTGGAACACCCCACTACTCCGTACTTGCAAACTCTGAGCATCACAGGATCCTTCTTCTGTACAATCTCCGACATAGGCTCGTCAAGGTATTATCTCGTTACTAGATACCTGCCCTCATTATATACCAATCCAGTTGGTCCGTCAACATTATGAACGGATTGTCTATTCCCTCACTGCAACGCCGTGATATCATTCTTGCTATGAACCAATTGGCGCCGAGACACCAAACTGGTCCGCGCAAATTCCGAAGATGCCGGGCGGTTGAGTACCTTGAAATGTTCCCGTGTCCCAAGGTTTGGAAAGATATCCTCTCCGCAGAAAATCTGCTTCTGGCACCCGTAGCTTCATTGGTAATTCACAATAGCGCCTTCTAAGGCTCTCGGCGCTTGGGATGCTGTGACTTTGATCGAGAGACTCAATGTAAGTCGTGATTTCCTGGGAGATGCCATATATGCCATGTCATCGTTTTCTTCAAACAAGTATTGGAATGATAAGTTACATTCTCTTCGTTCCCATAAACACAGAACAAGTATCACGTTGGACCTTGGTCCCCCGTCTCCGAGCATATTGACTAAGCCCATACTGCATGCTCAGATGACTACATAGTGTAACTTGGTCTCTCCAGGCGACGCTGGTCCCCCGCCATCCGGATTGGTTGTGGTCACTCGCCTCTTAACCAGTTTTGCCTCTGAGCAGCATGGGCAGGATCAGGCAAAGAAGCAAGAAGCTGTCCAACTGCGAGAATCACGACATACTTCAGGAGGAATGGAGTGGTGTCTGGCCGGTCGATTGACGAAAAAATACATTTAATTCCGTCGGGGCGAATGCTGGGCTCGAGGAGACATCATAGGAAAAGCATCGACGAGGAGGATACTGGTAACCCAAAGACGACGACGGAGAGAATTTTTGCCCTTAAGCTAATTTTGGGAAGGGCGATTTTCTGCTTTGAGACTGTTATCACGGTGGAGAAGATCTGATTTTCATGAGTGAGACACACTACTCCATGATCTGCTTCCATGCAGGTCATAGCGCCATTCCTGGGGTAACTTCCTTCAGGCAGGTGTTACATCAAACTCCATGTCTTTTTGCAGTTTCCATGTTCATTTTAGCAGGATACAAACGTCACGTTTGGATGAGAACCATCTTCCTCCCGGTAGCACCAGGGTAGGTAGTAAGTACTAGAATCATGCAAAATCGTCGTTTATAGTATGAAATGGCCACAGCTGCTCCCTAAAATGTACTAATATTGTTCCAGCGTCAGTTTTAGGATATTCTTCGTGCAAGTACTCCGGCGCAATTCTGCCGAAGGAGGGATTCGAAAGTCTACGGAGTACTTTCTCCCGCGCCACTCTCGGGGCTTTGAAGTTTGAACGAGAAACTCCAGAAAGGCCGAATGGCCGTTGGGGATCCATGTACTCCGTCCGCTAGATTACCTTGGCCAGTCTGTCTCAACCAACTTCGGGTTCAAACCGACTCGTTTTGCATGCACAGGACACGTCGTCTTGTTAGTATGTAGGTCGTCCAACGGCACATCGAGCAAGGCCCGGAAGTGAACCACTTTCATCCGATACTCCGTATTGGTTTCCCGACTGCCACGTATTTTTGCAGGGCGGATCAACTCGCAGTGTCACAGAAATAAAATGCTCAAGCTTCCCTTTCTAAGATCAAATCCGGAATGCTCTGCTCTCTGCCATCTGACGCTCCTCTTTAGAAGGATTGATATTGATCCATTTCTTCTCGGTTTCGAAACTGCCGAAGTCAGCCTTGGCACGGCTTGGCAGCCGTCATACTTTGCTGCATATGGCTAGTTACTCCGTGCTTCTGGAAGATCAGCTGGAGTCAGCAACCCCTACCAACAGCTTGGCAGCATCAAATCACACCAGTCTGCCACGAGCGAACTCTAGGTTGATGGATTTGATTTTGCTCTCAAGTTCTCTGCTACGGTGGGGAACTCCGTCATCTTTTTTTCTTCATGCCCAATGCTACATGGTTGAATCCGCCTTTGTTGCACCCACAGAAAATTCCGTCATCTTCCTTGGACCGCTCTCCTTCATGCCGCGACCTGCCGTCGACCTGCGAGAAGCTCAAGCTGCTCTCTCCATTCCATAGTTCTGATAATATTACTGGTAGTTATTTCAAGGTTACTGTGTGTCTGTGATACCCTTATTCATGTCTGCAGATTGGTCAGTTTCCGTCATGTTCCAGTTATGTTGTGATTGAGACGGAAGACCTCGGTGATCTCCACTTATCGCATGTCTGCTGCACGTCTGGATGAAGCTCTGTTCGGGGTCGATCCCATGCACCCTTCCCGCTGGGCCGCAGAGGATCGGCCACCATTGACCTGACAGAAAAATCGGATATCATGATTCGCTCTTGAGGCTGTTCATCACATTATTGATTCATTAATAATACGCTAAGTCCGTTTGTACCTCCAGCACCGTGATGCCATGTAGAGGCTTGCATATGGCAAAGCGATAGTGCATAGGTGCATGCATGAGACAGGCCCCAGCTCAGGCTCTTGTTGCATAAGCCAGTCTATTACTAAATCGGGGGCATCATTGCCGATGTCACTGCCGGCCCCCTGTAATATCCGATTGTCTTTCTCAAACGGAAGTCATGGGTCACTTCCGTCTTTGTCTCCACGGGAAACCGCTTGGGTTCTTGCCTCCGTGGTGGCATCATCTTCATCTGAGGACAAGCGGAAGCGTATATATAACAAGACCCTTGTTCGCGACAAGGAGGTTTTGCTCCCAGCAGCAACAACCATAGGGCCTACCTGACTTGGCTCAACGCTTGTCGCTCTCTGCTCAAGACGCCTACAATCATGCCGAACCTCGTACGGCTCCTTGCTCTTGCGGGAGTCGTGTCGGCCGCTTGTCCCTACCTTTCAGGGGAATTGGACAAGCGTCAGGCTGACTCGAGCAACGATGCAGCTCAGGCTACTGAGGAATTTCTCCAGCAGTTCTATCTCAACGACAATGATACATATATGACTACTGACACTGGCACCCCCATTGCTGACCAGCAGAGCTTAAGCGTGGGTGAGAGAGGCCCAACGCTCCTTGAGGACTTTATCTTCCGCCAGAAAATACAGCGATTTGACCATGAGCGTGTATGTGACAAAATCATGTGCCTTGCCGCATACTCTCTCGTCCGTCACAGATATGGCTAACGTGCCGTCGAATTGATACAGGTTCCTGAACGTGCTGTGCACGCACGCGGAGCTGGTATGATGCCACATTCCTTGTAACCCACCGTTCAGAAGTTAATGCTAAATGGCACTTTTTCGACAATAGGCGCCCATGGAGTTTTCACATCGTACGGAGACTTCTCGAACATCACTGCTGCTTCGTTCCTGTCCGCGGAAGGCAAACAGACTCCTGTATTTGTCCGTTTTTCCACGGTTGCTGGAAGCCGTGGTAGCTCTGACATGGCTCGAGACGTCCATGGTTTTGCAACTCGATTCTATACTGACGAAGGCAACTTTGGTAAGTCCTCTCTCTTGGGCGAGGATGGTCAATGGTATAGCACGTTTGATTGACTTTAATTGGTACCCGCAGATATCGTCGGAAACAACATCCCGGTGTTCTTCATCCAGGACGCTATCCAATTCCCGGACCTTATCCACGCCGTGAAGCCAAAGCAAGATAATGAGATCCCTCAAGCAGCCACCGCCCACGATTCTGCTTGGGACTTCTTCAGCCAGCAGCCCAGCACGATGCATACCTTGATGTGGGCAATGGCAGGACACGGCATCCCACGTTCATACCGACACATGGACGGGTTTGGTGTGCACACCTTCCGTTTTGTGACTGACGAGGGACAGTCGAAGCTTGTCAAGTTCCACTTCAAGACCTTGCAAGGAAGGGCTTCTATGGTTTGGGAAGAGGCACAAGTCATCTCGGGGAAGAATACAGATTTTCATAGACAGGACCTCTTTGAGGCAATTGAGTCCGGGACTTATCCAGAGTGGGAGGTATGCATCTGCATTTCCATCCTCTCTTAGCCTTTTCTTGGGTCCCAGGTGCTGACCTTTGTGTACAGTTCGGTGTCCAAATTGTTGATGAGGAAGATGAGTTGAAATTTGGATTCGACTTGCTCGACCCAACCAAGATCATCCCTGAGGACTTGGTTCCCGTCACACCGTTGGGAAAGCTCCAGTTGAACCGGAACCCTCGCAACTACTTTGCTGAAACTGAGCAGGTTATGGTATGTCTTGCATTTCGGTGAAATGCATTCTCGTTGGCCGTACCGAGAGTCTAACGAATTTTTGTTTATAGTTCCAACCTGGTCACATTGTCCGTGGAATCGATTTCACAGATGATCCTCTGCTCCAAGGCCGACTGTTCTCCTACCTTGACACTCAGCTGAACAGGCATGGTGGACCAAATTTCGAGCAGCTCCCTATCAACCAGCCTCGAGTCCCTATCCACAACAACAATCGTGATGGTGCCGGTAGGTTTGATCAATCCTTGTGGCGATCCATTTCCCTTGCTGTCAATGTTTCTAACTTTGTTTCGAAACAGGTCAAATGTACATTCCTCTGAACCCCCATGCGTATAGTCCCAATACTCTCCACGCTAGTTCCCCTCGGCAAGCCAACGAGACCCACGGCAAAGGTTTCTTCACTACCCCTGGACGCACTCCATCTGGCACTCTGCAACGATCTCTCAGCCCTACATTTGCGGATGTATGGTCTCAGCCACGTCTCTTCTACAACTCACTACATCCTGTGGAACGCCAATTCCTGGTGAACGCGATCAGGTTCGAGACGTCAAATCTAGCCAGCTCGGTCGTACGCAAGAATGTGATCATCCAGCTCAACCGAATTTCCAACGACCTGGCGAGACGCGTGGCACGGTTTATCGGCGTTGAGGAACCTCAGCCTGATGAAAAGTTCTACCACAACAACAAGACAGTGCCGCTTGGTACTTTCGGAACCCCGTTGAAGTCGCTTGCTGGTCTGAAGATTGGTATTCTCTCCAGTGTGAACAGCTACGAGGAGGCGTCGCGCATCAAGAGTGCGTTGCTTGAAAAGGACTCGAGCGTCAAGGTGTCTGTCGTCGCGGAGAGATTGGTTCCCGGGGAGGAGGGCACAGTGGCCTACACCGCAGCTGATGGAACTTCTTTCGACGGTATCATTGTGTCAAACGGCACGGCGGATGGTTTCACCCCGTATGCCTCGTCTCCGCTCTTCCCGGCTGGCCGGCCACTGCAGATCCTCGTTGACGCATATCGCTACGGCAAGCCTGTTGGTGCTATTGGAGATGCTGGACTCAAGGCCCTCGACAATGCTGGTATCCAAGAAGCTGAGCGTGATGCGGAGAAGGGTGTGTTCACAGCGTCTGACGCCGATGCAACCTTCGTCGAGGACTTTCTCGATGGATTGAAGGTGTTCCGATTCCTTGAGCGGTTTGATATTGACGAAGATGCAGAGGACTACTAGGCTCGTGTAAGGTCAGTAGTGCACCTTCATAACTACTATTTGTTGTAATAATGCTAGGTTTTGATTCGAAATTGAAGACAGTTTTTTATACTTTCCGTTGGTGGAACCCCCATGACATGTTTCCCTATAGACTATAGACCTACTTAGTAACACTTGGGATTGTCGACTGTTCAAACAAGTGATATCGATGTATTCTGAAGTGTAATGTAGTATAAATCTTCAACCAGATGATTGACTCATCCGAAAGGAGGACGAAGCTCGGTGTCACCACTATTGCTCCCAGTAGTACTGTGCTCCTCTGTATGTGTGTATATGCAGTCCAAGGTGGCGGAAAAGCCCGCGTTAACCACAGCTGCGACTTTGCTGTCTGTCCCTGGTTTGTTGGAGCAAGTCCAAGTCTTTCAGAGAAATCCTGTTTGCTGTTTGGCGTGCATCCTCCCTCATCTTCACTGCTTCACCTGCCAAACATCTCCTTGCCCAACATCCGCTGCTCACTCAGCAAGTGGCCGAGAAAACACGGAGGTAGGGGGGGGAAAGAAATCAAAATCAAGAAATCTTCTGCTCAAGGAAGATGCTTCTCTTATCGATAAGCCCTGTGCAATGTGGGGCAAGGCATCGTCGCATCCCGGCCTTCGATTGGCTGGAAAGTAGCCTTAGCATTGCAGGAGCCAGGAGGTCGCATCCCCCAGCCCCCTCTTTTCTGTCCTTCCGTTGCATCCTGAACAGCCTTACTTACGTGCAGCCGGGTGGTGGAGAGGGGAAGGCTGGGCCCCGATCCAATGCCATAAAGCCCGTGGTGGGTGCGCTGTTCTGCATCTTCATGTTTGACTCGATCGGGATCCGCGGCCCAGCAGAAGCGTTTACGAGTGGTTGAGTCGGTCGCTTGCTCTTGTGTTATCCTTGTTTGCTACGACTCCGAGATTATCAGCATTGTTGATGTTGTTGTTGCAAGTTCGACGAAAGCATTTGGCCATACTACCCGGTACGGGGAACAAGCACGTTGCACATGCTCGCTCGACGTGTGATTGCGCACACCGTGCCTATATAGTGGACAAAAGCAATTGTTTTCTTCGCTTTGCTTCATTGGATCGTTGCTAGATACATACTACATATCCTTACCGAATCGCATTGTTTACTGTGTTGCTGTGCACTCTGCTGTTGCCGTGCCCACCGCTGGAGAGGTGGATCCTCATTCGACCGGATCGCGACCTGAAAAAAGTGTGCACCTGTCGAGGCCGGTGTTCCGCCCAGATAGACCAGAGCCATGTTCTCCAGCTTCTTTTTCATCAGCTGGCGTCTCGGCCAGGTGATCATCCTCATCCCGCCCGTCGGGATGCTGGTACGTGGTCCCTGCTCTCCCCCTATCCCTCCGTTCAAAGCGGTGATTTCTAACAGACAACGTGTGATCTAGGCCTGGTTCGTCGATGGATTTCTCAAAGAAAACATGCTCACGCCAAGCTACATCCTCGTCCTCTTCATTGTCTCCGTGCTCGCCGTCGTCTGGGCTCTCGAGACTCTCATCCGCTACGGCTCTACAAAACGCTCTGCCATCTTCGTCTGCTTCGTCGACCTGTGTTTCTTCGGTGCATTCATCGCCGGCGTCTACCAGCTCCGTGGAATCGGAAACAAGAATTGCAATCATTTCTCCCGCAGCGGGCCGGACTTCCTCAACTCTCTAGGCCCGTTCGGATACTGGGGCCGGAGCCAGAATAATCCACTGGCGGATAATCCAAACAAAGTGTGCGCTATGCTGAAGACGAGTTTTGCTTTTGGGATCATGAACGTTGTGTCGTTTTTCGTAACGGCCTTTTTCGCCTATATGCTGCATCGACATGAGGAGAGGCAAAGGGAGAAAGAGTCACGCAGAAGTCATTCGACGAGACGCGGCCATGGCCGAAGAAGAAGCAGCAGCACGAGGAGGGGAGATTATTATGTCTGATTTCATGCTGACCCAGCTTGTGTGTCTGATGATGGCTACGATTTATGAACTGGAAATGATCTATGTATATGTTTTGCGTGATGACGAGTGATGACTGTATGACATGAATAGCCGGAAAACATGCATCTCTCAATCAAGATTGCTGTTCCATGGCTTCAATATTTCACTTCCTTGGAAAATGTTTTTTTCATATATTCCTTTTCCTGTATCTTTCTTTCTCTGCACATGTCACAAACAGCCACTATTCTTCCAGTTGCATACTTTGGACATAATATGCTCAAACACTTGCTTGGACTGTGAGTACTTTGTATCTTTAACTCCTTTTTGTTTCCCTTAATCCAGAATACATGTCGAGTGCTACTCAGTGCAGTACTTCTCAGTTGTGGTGACAATTGACATCTCAGATAGGAGAACTCAGATGAAACTGAAGATGGAGAGCATTGTATGTATCATGAGGCATTGAAAAACCATCCAAATGTTGGATATTAAGGTGGTTCATTTGCTGTTTTCAACACAGTGATATGTGTGCCCTCTCATCTCTTGAATCAGGCCAAGTGGATTGAATCCTGTCCCAGTTTTGCCAAGAGATGTACAAGGTGAAAGGCTGTGTGTGTTTCCATCCAAAAGTGAAAACAACAGCAGCAATGACAACAAGAGTCAAAACCAAGAGGCTCTCGACGGCCGGGGGGTGGAGAGGTTACTCCACCATTGGCATGACGCTACCGTTAATGTATAATAAGTGCCAGGTATCATACTTACTCGGCTCATGTGGCGTGCAAAGGTGGAAAATCCATGACACGATCAAGGCTATCCTCCAAGAAGTTTCCTGGTGCTCGATTGGCAAAATCCATAATCCCTTGGGTGAAACATGGCTTGCGTCAACATTTCGAGTGAGCGAAATCCTCGGTACAGGAGTACTAGCAGTGAGTGATCATGCCCGTGTTCCTGGTGGATAAGAGAAGGCGGAAGTGAAGTCAGTGGAATTCGACCGGGGACTGCGCGTCTTCTTGTTGGTTCACAGCTCCGCCCATGCGGTTCCTGACGACGCTCTTGAGCTCTACACAGTAGAAGGTTTAGTTTCAGGGATCATCACGCTCTAAGTCTGGACTTGTCTCCTTTTCTCCACGCTGATCTCATAAAGCCTCAATGACCTTCGTGGCTGGCGCCCTGATCCACGCTCAAGATCCATTTTTTACCGTCCAGACATGGCGGGCTCAAGGTCCATGCTGTTTTCAGTTGTCGACCCATTCACCTTCTTTTTCTAACCTTTCTTTCGTTTTTTTCTTTCAGATTCGGCTTTTTTGTGACTTGTTCCCCAGTTTCCTCGTTCGTCTCCCAAAGCCCGTGATCTGACAGGCGTCGCGTGCTCGGAATGTGGCCTCGGACCACGACTGAACCCCATTCGAAAGGATGAAATTGGCTCTCCATCGTCTTCTTCGCTTCTGTGTTCAGCTCGTTGAGAAAGCAGGCCAGCATGCCACCAATTGTGTCTTTCTCCGCTACTGCTTCTCCGCCTTCTTTACCTCCGTCCTCTGCTCCAAGATCGTGCATCTGTACGCGCATGCGAGCTCGATATCAATCTCTACATTTCTGATCTGGGGCTCTACATTCTTTCTACAGGATGTTGTCCTTATATTTTTGGTCTGGTTCCTCGTGCAGAGGTTTCAATGGCGATGGTCACGTATTGTGGCCTCGTTTGTTGTCATAGTCGCCAGGTACGATATGGCCTGACAATGGCAATCCATCCACTGTTCCGCGTGGCTTTGGCGTAGTAATATCGAGGCTACCATTGTCTAATGCGAGTGCGTTATACTAATATGCCTCTTATTCCACTGTAGCTTCGGTGTCTCGGTCATGGCCGCAGCAAATATATCGTTCTTCGTCGTGACTGGCGCAGAGATCCATTGGAGACAGGCGAAAGGGTTTCACACTGGTCCGGCCGCGATCAAGACCTTGGTTTCAGAGCTAGCAGCTCTCCTCGTTGGGCTGGCAGTGCTGTTGGCTATTGCATGGCTGTCGACAGACTACGTTTATCAGTTCACCGGCGAGATACTGGCCATCCTGACCTCATCTGCACGATCAGTGTTTCGCTGCTGGAGAAAGCGGAGTGACTCAAATCTCTATGAACCTGTTTCTGCAGTGGAAGAGGGTTATTATAACTTTGAACGGGAAGACGGAGGATTGATATCTCTGGCTGATTTCCGAAATGACGCTTCTTCGGACAAACCCGGGTCAGTCGCTTACATGAAGCGACTTGCTGTTTTGCTGCCGACCACAATGTCTCTAGTGCTTAGCTGCATTCGGCCACCTGAACCTGCATACTCGTTTTTGTCTCTGTCCTTGCCCTTTGCTCCCCTGGTGGGTGGGAAACCGCGACACCCGGAGTCGGAGCTAGAAGGTTTGTTAGCTGGAGGAAATTATTTCTGGTTAACAAATCAAACAGCTCTCGCTGGTCTACCAGATTTCGATTTTCTCCCGCATGGACGACCGCTCCCTGGATTTCGAGATTGGTCGTCCGATGCAAACAAAACTTCATTGCTACATTACAGCCCCACACAGGATCCTTTACATATTTCAAATCTGGAAAATGAAGTTCTGCAGCCTCTTCGTCAGGCTCTTAGTAATGGTAGCGTCAAAATAAAGCATGTTTTCCTGATTAAACTGGAAAGCACTCGAGCGGATGTTTTTCCCCTCCGCAAGCACTCGTTTTTCTGGGACCGGATTGCTGAGACATATCCGAATAAACATATACCTGCAGAGGTGGAGGAACGGCTTGCTAACTTGACCCGGACTGCTGAGTATCTAACCGGCTTTGATTCGGGGTTTGAGGAATACGGGCACAGGAAGAAAGGTCCCTATGGCGGCATCAGTGCATCCAACGCCTTCACAACTGCCACTTACACTGTGAAGAGCATTCCGGGAACCTTTTGCGGGGTGACACCACTCGTAGCCGATTTCAATCGCGAGTATCAACATCACATCTACCAGCCATGCCTGCCGCATATCTTTAATATGCTGAACCAATTACCGGATACCGCAAACCAAACCGAGGACTTCACTGCTTGGCCTTGGCACACCATGTGGATGCAATCCGTCACCGACACGTACGACCATCAGGATGACCTGCTTCCCGTGATGGGTTTCCACGATGTGCTGAATAAGGAGGTCATTGAAGATCCCACTTCAAAATACTACCCGCCCAAGTCTGGAGAGGTCAACTACTATGGTTATCCCGACACTGAGATCCGGCCTTACTTGCATGACGCCATCAGAGACGCGCAGCGAAATAACAAACGCCTTTTTATCGGACACTTGACAGGTACCACCCATCATGCATGGGGCATTCCCAATAAGAAATATCTAGATTTCCTTAAGCATTCGTGGTATGGGGCGAATTTGAATGTCAACAAGTACCTCAATTCGGTCCTTTTCGTCGATAGATGGCTGAACGATATCCTTGAGCTACTCGAGGATACCGGGATCGCTAATGAGACACTTGTCGTTTTCACTGGCGACCAGTAAGTTTGCCCCCAGCTTCCTTTGGAGTAACATATCCTCCATTTGCTCACGTCTGCAACAGTGCCATCTCCCTTCCAAACGATGGCAGTCCCACGCCCTATGATAACCCTCACATTGGAAGTTTTCACGTCCCACTTGTCTTCTCCCACCCGCATCTTCCTCCTCTACACGTCACAACCCCGGTGATCCTCCACCAAGTTCTCCCTACGATCCTCGACCTGCTTATCGAATCTTCCTCACTCAGCCCAAACTCCACCCACGCTGTGAAGCAGCTCCTCTCCATTTACGAAGGCCAGTCCATCATTCGGCCGCTCATAACACAAGAAAACTCCCTAGACGAAGTTACCCAGAAACCCATCAAGAAAGAGGACTGGCAGTTCACCACAATGAACACGGGCGGGTCCTGGCTTGCGGTGCGCTCTGCCGCGGAACCAGACTATCGTCTGGTCGTCCCGCTCATTCCAGATTTGGAGTGGCGGTTTACAGATCTCAAGTCTGACCCGAATGAGCTGGAGCCGATCCTGGAGTTTGAGCTTGTGGATTTGGTGAGGGTTGTGGAGAAGAGCGTCGGCCGCAAAGCGGCCAGCTGGGTTGGGGACGCTGCAAGGGTGGCGAGATGGTGGGTTGGGGAAAATTGGAGGAGGTGGGAGTTCCATCCAAAGGGACCAAGATAGCCTCTTCAGAGATATTCATTTGGAGCTTGTCCCGTATATGTGCACGCTCTGGCTTCTTTATTGAGTGAATTGGTTGAATGGGATTGGACATCCACTGTTTTGGCGCTTGGAATGTTAGAATGGTAATGTATGTACATAGTACTTAGTACAACTATAGTGGTGTTCATAGACATCTGCAGATCTAAATGACCATCAACTATGGAACGCATAACCACAACTCTTGGAGACATGCCCTGGTGTTCTTTCCCCCACTCTTCGACTGCATGTCAAGCAACGACATTTCTCTTCCCCAGAGCCAGGCCAATGCCGATGGTGAGATCCACCCAATCAGGCCTTGGCTCGCCACGTGAGCGGGGCCCTGTGACTTCAAGCAGCCATGGGGGGAAGAAGCTCTGCCCAGAAGTGGTGGGAGAACTGATGATAACGACAAATGAGCGTTGTCAAGAAGGCAAACAATTGATTAGGTTAGCCAATCTGCTTAGATCAGGATTTATTCCGGCTGTGTTGGCGGTTCTTCTGATGCTTCTCTTTTCCTTTGTATGGATTGGGAGAAGTACTTTGATTTGCCATCCCTGCAATCTCCAGTCCAGCATAGGAGCGCTGCTGCATGGTCGAGATGGAACAGATGCGATTAGCCGCTTCTGTGACGACTATCTTAGTGGATACGGACGGACGTGCGACGGAAGGATAAGTCGTTAGTGAACTACAATAACAGGGTGGAAGTAATTTATACATCTTGCGAATCGTCACGACATTCCCGGTCCCTGACAACCTTCAAGTCGGGCATCATGCGTGCGATCGCTGGGCAGTCCCTGCCTCACGATGGTGACGGTAATAACGGGAAGAAAATGGATACTTTACTGACCTTTTACCCAGAAGATGTGGAGAGGATTCGGGGCGATGAATATCCCTTGTTGAAAGGTAGACTCTCCCCATTACTTGCCCCTTTGGTTACCCAGTCTTTCCGCAGAACAAAAGTATTCACCATTCTGGTATGCAGATACAACCTATCTCGATCACGCTGGCACAACTCTTCACCCCAAATCTCTCATTGGGGCCTTTTCCCGCGAAATGACAAGCAACATCTATGGCAACCCTCACTCAGTGTCATCTGCATCTCAGCTCACAAGCCGTCGGATTGACGACTCGCGTCTAAAGGCCCTGCGGTTTTTCAATGCTGATCCAGAGCACTTTGATCTCGTGTTTGTTGCGAATGCGACGGCTGGGATTAAACTGGTTGCCGATGTCATGAGGGACTCTGACTGCGGCTTTTGGTACGGGTACCACATGGACTCGCACACGAGTTTAACAGGAGTGAGAGAGCTAGCCGAACGGGGCAAGAGATACTTTGTTCGCGACGAGGAGGTTACTGACTGGATGGAGAGCTTGGGCTCGAAACTTCAGGATGTCCCCTCATGTCCGACGCTATTTGCGTATCCGGCACAATCGAACATGACGGGTAGACGACTGCCACTGTCCTGGTGTGGACAGTTGAGAAAACAAGCTGCGCGTGCTGGACGGACAGATGTGTTCTCGCTGCTAGACGCTGCGTCGCTGGTGTCTACTTCGCCGTTGGACCTGAGCGATGCACGAACTGCACCTGATTTCACTGTTCTGAGCTTTTACAAGATATTTGGGTTTCCGGATCTGGGAGCACTCATTGTTCGGAAGGCGTCAGCATATGTGTTTCGAAAGAGAAAGTATTTTGGAGGAGGTACCGTGGACATGGTGATTAGTGCTGGACAGGAGTGGCATGCTAAGAAGGATACATCGGTCCATGAGCAGTTGGAGGATGGGACATTACCGTTCCACAACATCATCGCACTTGATTGTGCTATAGATGTGCATCAGCGTCTTTACGGGTCAATGGAGAATGTTTCGAAGCATACAAGTGCTTTGTGCAAAGTCTTGTATGATCGGTTATCTTCGTTGAGGCATGCCAATGGTCGCAAAGTGTGCGAGATATATGCAAGTCCTACTTCGCGATATGGTGATCGTGCAACGCAAGGACCGTTAATTGCGTTCAATTTGAAGGATAGTCGTGGCAATTGGGTGGGCAAGTCTGACGTCGAGAAACTTGCGGCCGTCAAGGATATTCAAATCCGCTCCGGTAGTCTGTGCAATCCAGGCGGGACGGCCTATCATACGGGACTTACTGATGCGGAATTGCGTCGCAATTATGCTGCAGGTGCGCGGTGCGGAAATGACGTCGATATCATTGCAGCAAAGCCAACGGGCGCGCTACGGGTTAGTCTCGGTGCTATGACGAGTATGCGCGATATCGACCGGTTCATGGATTTCATTGAGGAGTTCTATGTGGACAAGGAGCGACTCGGCGTGAATAGCCTAACAGCAAGTCTTAGTTGCCAAGATCATGTCTTACCTTCCGGATTTTATATCGAGAGACTCTGCGTCTATCCCATAAAAAGCTGTGGAGCATTCGTTGTGCCGGATGGGATGCCGTGGCGAATTATGCCAGAGGGTCTCAGTTGGGACAGGGAGTGGTGTTTGATACATCAGGGTACAGGCTCGGCGCTAAATCAGAAGAGATATCCTCGGATGGCTCTCATTCGCCCCTACATTGACCTCGAGAGAGGTGTTCTGCGGGTTTTCCGTGGATTGTCAGGTGCTGCTCAAGGGTCGATCGAAATTCCTCTCTCTCGAGAAGAAAGTCACCTAACGACTGCCGCTCAGATGTGTCAGAATTCCTTGAAGAAGGATTCGATAGTATGCGGTGAGCGTGTGACGGTACAGGCGTACACCGCTCCATCGATTTCGCATTTTTTCTCCTCCTTCCTTGGTGTACCATGCACGCTGGCACGATTTCCCCGCCAGTCGTCCACAAGATTCTCGAAAGACTGGAATGTTCCAGTGTCACGATCTCGATCGGAAGCAGAATGGGATCCTCCAAGTATGCCGGGTGCTTTCCCAGGATCCGACTCCTTCATCCTGTCACGTCAATCAGCGTCGCTGAGGACCCAACTTCGTCTTTCAAACGAAAGTCCCCTTCTTCTCATATCCCGTTCAAGTGTTAACAGGCTGAACGAAATTATAAAATCGAGCCCGTCAAACTTGCACAGAAAGGCTGTGTCGGCCGATGTCTTTCGCGCCAACATCATCGTTGCAGAGCACAATCTCACGTCTTCTCCACATAGCTCTCCACCTCGTGCAGAGCACCCTTACGTTGAAGATAGGTGGAGCGCTTTCTACGTCACCTCACGTTCTCGTCAGTCTCGACGGCAGAAATCCTATCGGTTCGACGTTCTTGGCTCATGCCAGCGGTGCCAAATGATCTGCATTGATCAGTATACAGGCGAAAAAAGTGATGAGCCATTTTCGACCTTAAGCAAGACGAGGAAGGTCGATGGGAAAGTTTTGTTTGGGAGACATACATGTCTTTCTACGGACGCTGAATTCGAGGTCGAGGGTGATGGAGGAGATCGCGGAGAAGCTAACGGCTCTGACAGATTTTCAGGCGAATCTGCTACATTTTCTCAAGATAGCACTAGAGAGGGTGTGTGGGTCAAGGTTGGTGATGATGTGACTCCAGTCTATGCTGGTGGTTAAAGTACAAGAATAGTTCCCTGTCCCTTGGCTTTGTGTTTGAGGAGACCATAAGTACTGATTCCCGTTAAGATATCCCTTATGTATATGCTGTCATTATGCATAGAATTTCATGGGATTTCCAGAAATCGGCCGGTTATTCTTTGGTATTTTCCCAGTCCATTCGTAGAGATCTATAGTACAATGCTTCCTAAAACTATTGATGGAGAGTAAAAATGCGCACCAATGAGAACAGATTTTATACAGGATTTCTTCAAGCTTAAACAGACCACATACCACATTCCGCCATTCGCCCAAGTAAAAAGAGACATCGGACAAAATCACTCGGAGCACTGACCACCATGTCAAGGGGCTTACGCCAGTATTCAGACGTTGCACCCAATTCCGCGGTTTACTTTCGAGGATACTTCTTCCATCCACGACCGTGACCACGCTATAAAGAAGGATAAGTGTCAGTGTGATCCCATAAGCAAATTGCACACTACTAACCTGCTTCCACAACCGGATCATCTGTGGCATAGCCAACATGGCCTTTCTTCTCTCCTCTAATCTCTGGGCCAGCGTCCGCTCCCACTTGTGACCCTTGACCTTCTGACCAATACCTGTACCCTTGATTCTCAGGCCGACCTCCTTCAATCTCGTCTCCTTGTACTCTGTGCTCTTCTTTCCTGGTGGAAGTAGTTCCTCAACACCATATTCCCGCGCAAGTTTCACCAGCTCTGCCTGCCGGCGTAGTGAGATCACAGCACCGCGCCAGCGACCAGTTTCCGGGTTCTTGTACGGTAGGAATGGATTCGGAAAGCCTGGAAGGCTGCGAAGGAGGGCGCGAGAAGGGGACCAAGCTGTCGGGTCGGGTTTGGAAGGTCTTACGTTGCGGGAGGGGGTATAAGGGCTGGGAAGGGGTGCGAGTGAGGAGCCTGTCGAGTCTGAAGATGTCGAATCGGAATTGGATGTTGTCGAAGTTGCTTGAGCGGATTGTGTGGGAGTTGAGGGCTTTGGGATCGCTGCCGCGGAGTAGTATTGCGGAGGATAACGTGCGAAGAAATTGCGCAGACGAAGGGGGAGCTCGGACACTCGTGCCGGAAGCCCCATTGTGTACTCTCTTCTTCCTTATCCTTCCAATGCTAATTTCAGTTTCCCGCCGGCTGTTTGGTGGATTTGGGGGGCTCTCCTCGTCCTGCTTCACCTCCAAGTATCTTTGCTCTTCAACCTGAGATGGTTTTCTCAGCCACGTGACATGTAAATTACCGGGTAACAGGCAAATAACGCTTGTTAGCCAATCGGTTTATTCGCGCAGTTATTCCGTGTCTACACTGGAGCTTACATAAACCTCATTCTATCACCACACCAACGTCAAGTCCCTCACTTCCCTCACTCCTCACTCGTTCTCCAACTCTCTCAGCTTCCTTGATTACCCCCCACGATACAGACGGTTCTAAATTGAATCACTATTAAGCTATCAGTAACTTGACTGAGGAGTGTTATTGCTGCCATGGCGGATTTGTCCTTTCTAGGCCCCGAGGAAGAGCATGCGGAGTTGAAGAAGCTGAACGCAGAGGTGGTAAGTGGTATCCCCTCTGCGATGCGTTGAGCTTTCTCTGTCTTTTCGCAAGTTATTCACTCGTCCACTGACTTCTCTTGGTGTCTCTTGCTGCAGCTCGAAGATCCGGATAATTTCGAAAGTTGGGAAAAACTTGTTCGTGTCGCGGAGAGCCAGGAAGGTGGGCTCAATCGCAACTCGAGCCCCCAGGCTATCACAGCAACAAGGGCGGTTTATGACCGTTTTTTGGCGAAATTTCCTTTGTTATTCGGTTACTGGAAGAAATACGCGGACTTGGAATTTTCCATTGCGGGGACGGAGGCTGCTGAGATGGTAAGACAAACGCAATATCCCCTGATATTGGATTTCCTCCTCTCTGTAAACGCGACTGCTAATTTACACGGGTCTTTACAGGTTTATGAACGTGGTGTAGCAAGTATATGCAACTCAGTGGACCTCTGGACGAATTATTGCTCCTTTAAAGTTGAAACTTCCCATGATTCGGACATTATTCGAGAGTAAGTATAAGACGATGAAGATATGCGGCCGTTTTTTCCCCCCTCCCTTTCCTTCCCTCCCTGCATCGATCCTTAACCATTACTGCCAACCGCAGCGCGAATCGTTGGTGTGATCGCGAGGGAACGCGGTGCAGATCGATACATATCATCAAGGTCCATTGATCGGTGAGATAGTCGTCTGCTACCCGGAAGGTTAAACTACTTCTCACCCGTGGATTTTCAGGCTGTCATTTCTTTCAACTCTCGCACACCACCACAACACAATGGCCCTCGTTGTTCGAGGCCTCTTAGTAACTCCCAAACTCACTTTTTGCGCACGAGCATCTACGTTGACTGATTGCTTGGACACTTCACATCTGAAGACTTGACTGCATATGCATGCCATGTTTGCCATCCTTCACCCCTCTTCTCCCTTAGCCTTGCTTTGCCCCGCCCCTCTCCTTGAGATTGTTTTAACAAGTGCGGCGAATTTACTGACACGCACATCTGTATAGATTATTCGAGAGAGGAGCTAACTGTGTCGGCCTTGACTTCCTTGCACATCCATTCTGGGATAAGTACATAGAGTTTGAAGAACGGCTTGAAGCTGTGGACAAGATTTTCGCCATCCTTGGACGCATCATCCACATCCCTATGCATCAATACGCGCGATATTTCGAACGGTATCGCCAGTTAGCGCAGACTCGCCCAATTAATGAACTCGTCCCTCCAGAGGTTCTATTGCAGTTCAGAGCAGAGGTAGAGAGTGCTGCAACCGGCGTGCCGCCAGGTTCGCGAAGCGAGGCTGAAGTGGAGCGAGACATTCGACTGCGAATTGATGGATATCACCTGGAGATATTCTCAAGAACGCAGACTGAAACCACTAAACGCTGGACATATGAGTCTGAAATCAAGCGACCATATTTCCACGTCACTGAGCTGGACGAGGCGCAACTGGCCAATTGGAGAAAGTACCTCGATTTTGAAGAGGCTGAAGGCTCCTATGAACGGATCCAGTTCCTGTACGAGAGATGTCTTGTTACCTGCGCTCACTATGATGAATTCTGGTTGCGTTATGCCCGCTGGATGTCCGCACAGGAAGGAAAGGAAGAGGAAGTGCGAAATATCTATCAACGCGCGAGCACCATCTATGTTCCAATCTCAAGGCCAGAAATCCGACTGCATTACGCCTATTTTGAGGAAATGGCCGGGCGTGTTGATGTCGCGAAAGACATTCACAGTGCCATCCTCGTTTCTTTGCCGGGACATATCGAGACAATTATCTCGTTTGCGAATCTGTCTCGCCGTCATGGTGGCTTGGATGCTGCGATTGAAGTCTACAAGTCACAAATTGACTCTACGCATTGCGATATCCAGGCCAAAGCGGCTCTGGTAGCTGAATGGGCAAAACTTCTCTGGAAAATAAAAGGCAGGCCAGCTGAGGCACGGGAAGTTTTCCAAAAGAACCAACACTGGTACCCCGACAGCAGGCCATTCTGGACGAGCTATCTCATGTTCGAGTTAGAGCAACCCACAAGTGCTGAGACTGAGAGTACGCAATACCAAAGGATCCGCCAAGTTATTAATGATATCCGTACAAAAAGCTCTCTCCCCACCCCTGTGGCCAAAGAGCTCATCCTCATCTATATGACGTACCTGCTCGAGCGGGGATCAAAGGACGCTATTAAAGAGTACACAGTTCTGGATCGCGAGATAAACGGACCACAATCCGTTCAGGCCACAATGAAACCGGATGCGGAAGCTCAGAAGCGAGCTAAAGCTGCAGAAGCACAGAATAACCAGCAAGTGGTCGCTGGCGTGCCTGCTGCTCCTGCGGCTGTACCTACCGGTGCTCCAGTGCCAACACCGCAAGCTGATAACCCTTACAAATATTATCAGCAGCCACAGATGCCTGTAGAACAGCAGCAGCTCCCGGCTAACGGGACATGGTCTTGAAGTTGCTTAACTGGCTATTAGGTAATGTCGCTAATAATGCCTCTTGTTTCCCTTTTTGGCGGGAGCAAGGATCAAGCAGGCACAGGCCGTTGCATACGGGTACAATGGAGCA
>FQSS02000804.1:0-46699 GCA_900128795.2 Malbranchea cinnamomea | reverse complement strand
GGAAACATTTTCGCCCCGATCTGATGGCTGAATGTCGTTTGCCTTACCTTTCGTGTACCTTTTTCTGCTTTATTTGTTCTTGCACATTATGTACGGTAGGATAACATAGGTGGTGCTTAGATAATGGTACATTCATATATTATCAATATTCGTGCAGTTGCAGTCATTAAGGCATTGTCTAACAGTTGAGTGGAAATCTTTGTATCATCAAGTGAAAAGTAGGAAATATCACGTGATATGTGTTCTTATCAAATCGGCCTCGAGCTGTCAGACCGATGTCGCATTTTCTCATCTTCACATCAATGCAGAACAATGGACGGCAGATTCACAGACGGATATTCAGAAACCTCAAAGCCTACTCCTTCACTGGATTCTATTGATAATCCCCCACATCCTCCCCCGTCCCCTCCACCCCCTCCGCCGCCCCCAGATCAGCCGGCGCCACCACCTCCTCCGTCTCCTCCACCCGCTCCTCCACCGCCGTCTGATGATGTGCTACCGCCTCCTCCACCACCTCCCCCTGTCGATGGAGAAGAAGAAGACGATTTGAATGTGTTGAAGAAGAAGAAAGTTGGATGGGGAAGTTCCGCGACGAAGAAGTCGGCTCCGGCGCCCTTGAGCGTGGAGGAGTTACTGAGAAAGAAGCGGGAAGCAGATGAAGCTGCATCTAAGGTACGAAGGTTGATATTCCGAGAGTTTGCTATAGTACTATGAATGTCTGTATGCTAATTGCGACATATTTTACGCTTTGACAGCCTAAATTCCTTTCCAAAGCCCAACGAGAGAAACTAGCGTTGGAGAAACGGATGAAAGAAGTCGAAAGGTTGAAGGCCAGTGCAAACGGAGTCAATGGTACTACGAACTCACGGTCTCGGACTCCGAGTGAGAGAGATGAATCATCTGGGTATTCGTCGAGGATGGAAGTAGACGAACCAAAACCGGCAGTACCTACTAAACCCCGTGCATTACGGCAAGATGTCCCCACTGCGCCTGCTGCGATGCGTGCCAAAAATTCCGATATGCCTCCGCCACCGCCACCATCATCTTCGAGTAATAAGAATGAGAAGCAGGGAGAGAAGAGACCCGCGCCGGAAGAAGCTGAGGCCGCATTGATACGACAGCGGTATATGGGAGCAGACCAGACGTCAAGTTTCTCCGCAAAAAAGAAGCGCAGACGGACTACGGAGCGCAAGTTCAATTTTGAGTGGAGTGCGGATGAGGATACCAGTCCGGATTATAACCCGCTGTACCAGAATCGCACAGAAGTAAGCTTCTTTGGCCGTGGTCGGTTAGCTGGATTTTCGGACGATGCTGCTGGGGATGCTGCACGAAGATATGCGAGAGCCCTAGAGGATAGAGATCGGGAAGCGGGAAGAATACGAGCGAGAGAAATACTGGAGATGGAGAGGAGGAGGAAAGAAGAAAGCAGTCGGAATGGGCTTGACCTACATTGGAGTCAGAAGAGGCTCGATCAGATGCGGGAGAGGGATTGGCGAATTTTCAAGGAAGACTTCAATATCAGCACCAAGGGTGGAAGTATACCCAATCCGATGCGCTCGTGGGACGAGTCTGGCCTTCCGAAGCGGCTGCTGGACATCATCGAAAAGGTTGGATACACAGATCCTACACCTATTCAGCGAGCTGCTATTCCAATCGCGCTGCAAAATCGGGATCTTATCGGTGTTGCCGTTACTGGTTCTGGCAAGACAGCTGCGTTTCTACTACCTCTACTTGTTTATATCTCAGAACTACCGCGGCTGGACGAATTCGAGTGGAGGAAGAACGATGGCCCATATGCTATAATTTTGGCGCCCACTCGTGAATTGGCACAGCAAATTGAACTCGAAGCGAAGAAGTTCGCTACCCCACTCGGTTTCAATGTCGTCAGTATCGTTGGTGGTCACTCTTTAGAAGAACAAGCATTCAATCTTCGAAATGGTGCTGAAATTATTATTGCCACTCCGGGTCGTCTTGTCGACTGTATCGAGCGTCGCATGCTGGTCCTCAGCCAGTGTTGCTATGTGATCATGGACGAGGCTGATCGCATGATCGACCTTGGATTTGAAGAGCCCGTGAACAAGATTCTCGATGCACTTCCCGTCAGCAACGAGAAGCCGGACACGGAAGAAGCTGAGGACGCACAAGCAATGAGCCAGCGAATTGGTGGCAAGGAGCGCTACCGCCAAACAATGATGTACACAGCAACGATGCCCAGCGCTGTTGAGCGTATTGCAAAGAAATATCTCCGACGACCGGCTATCGTGAATATCGGCAACGTGGGTGAGGCCGTCGACACAGTCGAGCAACGTGTCGAGTTCATCTCAGGTGAAGACAAACGCAAGAAGCGTCTTGCAGAGATTCTCTCCTCACGCGAGTTCCGTCCACCGATCATTGTGTTCGTCAATATCAAGCGAAATTGCGACGCAGTCGCGCGGGACATCAAACAGATGGGCTTCTCTGCTGTCACTCTGCATGGTAGCAAGACACAAGAGCAACGAGAAGCTGCTCTTGCCTCCCTGCGCAATGGTACCACGGACATCCTCGTGGCGACCGATCTCGCAGGCCGTGGTATCGACGTTCCCGACGTCAGTCTCGTCATCAATTTCAATATGGCTACAAGCATCGAGGCTTATACCCATCGTATTGGTCGTACCGGTCGTGCGGGCAAGAGCGGTGTGGCCATTACGTTCCTCGGTAACGAGGACGCGGATGTCATGTATGATCTCAAGCAGATGCTTATGAAGTCGAGTATATCTCGGGTGCCGGAGGAGTTGAGGAAGCATGAGGCTGCTCAGTCGAAGCCTATGAAGGGCAATCTTAAGAAGATTGAGGAGAGTACAAACTTTGGTGGGAAAGGCGCGGCATGGTGTTGAGAGCATCGCTCACTTTGCATTAATGCCTATGGGCCTTGCTTGATGTACTATCGATATAACGGATTTTCATGAGACTGGACACTCGATGCCTTCTATACTTGTTGTGTAATCTAACTTTTCTTCTGAGGATGCAGTCCGTGTCATGAAGGGTATACCCTTTCATGCGAGTCTCTCTACCTCTGCAGTGTACAACTCTAAAAAGACTATGGTGATAGACTAATTAATCAAATGGATGATCTGTACCCCTCCATGAAGTCACCAGTTCCCCTCTGTTTGAAGTGGATTGGATGGAACCGTTAACTAGTTGCAATCATTTTAAACCCCTTACCCTTTTATTCCCCAGCACGATGTGGTGTAGTACTACTGACCATCCACCACACCAACTGCAAATCATGGTAATAATCATGGAGGCACTTCTTGAAGACCCTTTCCCGTAAAAAAAAGGATTTACTGCTTACAATCTCCTACACTCTCCACGACTTGTAAGTCCTAAGTACTATTTTCTACACTTTGTCTTTGAGCAGCTTTTCCTTCTACTACTACTACATAGTCAGGCCCCTCTCTGCCAGTTCCTACTACATGAATCAACGGCCTAAGTTACCATATGCTTAGTACAATCCCCATTATTTTTGTCTGTCGCCTTGCTTGGCTCCTGCACTTTTGCTTCTCCTGAACCAGAAAATCGGAAACATGATGCGGCCAGCAGCCCGCGGGGCATGGCCGGTAATCTATGGATTCATGAATATTTGATGCCTTAAAGTGGGTCTCTCATCACGCCCCGAGAATCTTCGCCCGATGCATGGGTGTCCAGCGACGTAAGCGGAAAAGATGGTGTCTTATACAGGGGTGACGATCATCAAACCCTGTCATGAACCACATTACTCTTGCACAAAAAAAAATTTCTATGGTGTGACTTGTGACATCAGAAATATACAACTAATTAGTATCATAGTGTACTACCCTCTGTGATTGCACCGGAGGCAGCACCAGACTTCGTTCACTGGTGTTGGTGCTTCCGCTCCTTTCTAACGCGGGCTCAGAGTCATTATTATGCTGGCGGGCTACTTCCACCGTTGTGGTAACCTGGATCTCATTCTCATTACTCCAATTGACAGTGTCTTCGTCTGAGGTTCGAATATCATTGCGCCTCGCTGGCTTAGTAGTCTCCGCCAGATAGAAGGAATTGTGCGATTGCAGTGTTCGTGCATACTTGTTCGTCTGTCGTGAGTAGTGCCCCATCGTACTGTCGGGCTGGCCATGCGTGGAGCGTCCTGTGGAGCCGAGGGCTTTGGGGAAGAATCGTGTGATGAGAGGTTTGAGGATGGGTAGACAAGCGCACATTATACCGGTATTCAGCTCGATCATGGCTGGTGAAGGGGTCAATGTCAGAGTGACATTTTCCCAGGAGAGAAAGAAGAAAAGGGGTTCCGGATTAATCAAATGAGAATGACGCGCATGCACTTACACCACATTGCTGCACCGACATTGTCCTTCGTCCAATCGGTCGACTCTGAAATCACGTAGAGCGCATGTAAACGAAGGATGCTCATAGTAACGGTTCTGCAAATATATCGTTAGCTGTAGCCCCTTCAAATAAAGGAGATGCGACAGTACATACACGCCACCAAGCGCAAAAACGAGAAAAATTCCTATCTTCTGTCTCTTCGGCAGGTGCAGAGACTTAAGCGCGGGCATGGGGCAGATCAGAACCACGAGATCCGTCAGAATGTTGAGCGACGCATTCGAGAACCAGAGAGCCTTTTGATTCAGGCATGTATGCGGTCCCGAAGCTAACGGATCCCAGAAAAAACGGACGGGATAGCATGTGAATGCAGCACCAAAGATGGTGGAGAGACTGTAAGCGGTAACGGCAGCGAAGACGACCCAGCAGGTGATGCGCATGCGCTTGGAGATGAAAATGCGAAGGTATTGTATGATGATGGAGGACTTGACGAAGAGGAGCCCGGTATAGTAGCATATAATGAAAACGTACAATAGCTGTCACGAGCCATTAGTCTTTTTGAAAGTGTAGGAGCAGCAGTACTTTTGCTCACCTTCAGATTTTGCTTCACGACTTCAGACGGGAGATCATCTGCAGGTCGTCCATGGCCATATTTCACCTCTGAGAGATGGTTAATATTCGCTCGCGAATGCATCTGTCGACAGGAAATCTGAACGTACGGATTGACGCCAGAGTTGCTAACACTATCGACATCGACTATTGACAATCTTGCGTAAGCCAATGGCCATTTCCTCCTCCTCCAAACTAAGTACTTTTCGAAATAGACGTGGGCACATACCAAGGACAGTGTCACGAGAAGGTCATCCCAGTAGGGGCTTCGAAGGATAATAAATCGGGAGGAAAGTCTCAGGAGGACGAGGGTCCCCGCAATCGTAGCAAATGTGATGCCAACCCTCGAGACTTCCTCACCCCGCGGGTCGCTATAGTCTGCTGCATGGCCATCAGACTGAGTCATGATGGCAGCAGGATAAAGCAGAGCCAAACACACGTTATAGTAAAAAGGAGAAATGGCATTTCTCCACGAAATGCGTCGTTGGATGTACTATGACAGAGGGACACCAAGCGGGTTTAAAACCCACGCAATAGCCGGGAAGGAAAAAACCAGAAAGGCTAAGATCCAGATTTCCCCCAAATGATAATTTCCCCAGCATTCATCTGTTAAAACCAAAACACTGGCACCGCAATCTGCTTGGCAGGGATCGCCATGTGAGATGGAGATCATGGTTCAACTTTAATTTCGCCTGCAGATTGCAGAGGGACGACGCTCTGTCAGTGGTGTACCTAGGTAAGTCAGGCCTGAGCTGGATCGCGCAAGTTTCAAAGTGTACGATAATGGTCGTCTTCTTTCCGCCTCTCTGGGTCCCTATTCTCTTTGACCCATGGCAACAGGATCTCAGACAGAGGCGCCCCTTTGTTGGCATTCATGTTTGAAGCTCTGACTCCCGACTGAGCGAGTTCCCGATCCCATCGTCAATGTCACATAGGGCCCCGCGGCGGACGATGTTCTGCATCGATCTCCCGGTGTCGATGGCAATTTTCGCTGCTGTGGATCACAGTGGACAGTTTTTGCGCTGAGGCCAACGGGGCTCCACTCTGTTCCAATAGACAGTTGATCTTTTGCAGGCAAATGGGATCATGGAGGGGCATCTCGATATGACGATGTCCACTGCGTCATGCCGAGCTTCAAGGGCTGCTGAGGGGTATGGGACATGGCAACACTAATCAATAAGAGAGCTGCGTTGCAAAAAAAAAGGCAAAAATCCTCTCTTCATGACAAGTAGTGCTTCCCGGATAGGACAACTGACACTAGTATGTAGTCTGCAGTATGTAGTAGGATGTAATGTGCGACCAAAGAGCGCAGTCAGCGTTCACACTGGTCGGAAAATTTTCTGGCAAAGGCAGAGCTTGAAAAATTTGATCGCCACAGGACTTCTGTCTGGACTCGGGAGCGTCGCGACATCCACCACACGTGAGAGGTTGGATTTCCCCCTTTTGGCTATTTCACCGATCGCTTGGCGGGGCTTGCGCCAAAGTGCAAGTTTGCCCCAAATTCTGAAAGGCCGGGCATATTATCCGCAAAGTGCGCGAAGGACTGAAAGCACAACATGCAGTTCAGGACTGTACTAGATCAAGTTACAAGCCTGGTCTACTACTAACTAGTCGTAGGCTACATAATTGTCATAGCAGGACTGCCACTGGTTTTTGCCTCTGACCAAAACTGGCGTCATGAATCCTCTCACAAAGTATGTTGAGTCGACACACAACAGTGAACTGGTTTCGTCCAGAGTCAAAACTACCAGTACTTCCAATATCATGAAGCACGGAAGCAGCATTAAACCATCACAGCCCCCAGCGGAACTTGACGCCCTTCTACTATTTTTACCTCTGAATCGTTGGAAGTGTGCGTGGTTCCTCGATGCGAGATTACACTACGAGTCACAGATGCTAGCTGCACCTTGGCGTACGCAATTCTCATCCACGGATCTCAACTCAGAAATGTCATCCGGCTCTGGAGGATCTACAACCATGAAAGCGACCATGAGGGGTGGAGAAGGCCTATCTCCAGCATATCACTGGCAGTTGAGAGTACATAGTACCCCCGCCTCTGACGCTTGACCCCCTTTGATTCTTCAAATACATCTTTTTTACTCGAGTGCCTCCGCATCCACTACTACTACGTTTGATGATCATTCAACTGGGGTGATGCTGGAGTTTCATGAGCCACATGGTGAAGTCTCATGGGTGCTTGCAGACCCTCTCCTGAAAAACGGCAACGATTCCTCGTTCTTACCATGGTTACAAACCACCGTTTAGCCGGTTCGCGGCGGCTGGTTCCGATGACCTCGCACCAGCGCATTGATATGGCAGACGTTAACGTCATCTCCGCGGAGACCCGAAGCTTGATTCTACCCTCGATGTTCCTACAGTGCGTGTGAACTGGACTTGCAGCAAGAAATAGCCTTCCCGCGTTCTGATCAATATAGTTTCTTCGCAAGCGCAATGACCCTTCTCCTATTACATGATAGAGGCACTTACCAGCCCCCATAAGGATAATGTCCGTACGCTCATTCCAACACATAACAGCACCATAATGGGTGCCACGTCCACTCTATACCCCAAAGCCAGACCGGAAACTCCCCCCAGAGTGGAGAAACAACCCACGCCAAACCGTGGAACAAGCCCCTTTCGAACAACTGTAAACAATGAAGATTACAGCTTTGGATCAACTAGGTAGCCATTCGTCTTCAGCCAACCTTCAACATCAGCCTGATCGCGCTTGAGCCAGGCAACCTTTGCGCGGATGGCATCAAGAGTTTGCTCGAGAGCGCGGTCAAAGCCCTATATCATACCATTATAATCAGCCGACCAAATCAACGGAAAAGGAGAGAGAATCGCCCCATTGGTGTACTGACCTTCTTATCCTTGTCTTGGAAGAAGCTCTCCACATCCTTCAACTGCTCCTCAGTGGACAAACTTGAAGCACAGATCTGGATGACAGATCCCAGCATCGAAAACGCAGGGGGCAGTCTTTTCGTGATCGCATCCCAGTTATTTTTCAGCCATTCCCACCGCGCTGTGATACCAGCGGCGTGGAGTCGAAGGCCGGCGAGTACCATGTAGATATCTTGAGACCTGACTTCTTCAGACAAAGCAAGGTCGAGGGTCCTCTGGATCATAGCGGGATCCTGGCAGCTTCCCAAGCAACGCAGGGCTGTATTCTTCTCGGACGAGGTAGGAGCGTTTCGGTAGCGATCAAGCACCACATTGTACTCCTTTTCTCCACCTTTCCGAAGAACAACGTCGAACACGCTGCCACGAATATTCGGATGGATAGCAGTCAAATCACCGCTGGAGAAGCGGTTGAACATATCATGGGCGGCATCGACAACCTTTTGGTCACCAGCAGATCCAGCTGCTCCAAACATCAGCGCCTTAAATTGTTGAAGGACGTGGCCATCTTTTTCGCTGAACTGCCAGCCAAGCTCGTGAGTCTTTCCTTTGACTATTTCAAGCTGGAACGCCTTCAAAGCATCCTTGACCTTGTCATCTTCGAAAATCCATGTGCTCCGAATAGACCCAAGGCGGGTAAGAATCTCATTCCACACAACGAACTCTGGTTCATTGTCGAATCCCTTTAGCAAGGAGAGACTGCCCGAGGTTTTCTGGTATCCAGATGCAGCCAAAGTTCCCGCATCAGCAATCATACCAGCACGATCCTCAACAGTTAGGAGACCTTCTTTCGCTGCTTGTCCCAGTTTCTCAAGCCGCTCCGGGCTATAGCATGTTCTAAAGAGACCCGAATGATCGGCGTTGAGCTTGAAGAAGTCCAAGCTCTTGAGCGGAACGTCTCGCTGCCTGCTGTCCAGCATGAGAGTCTCATCCACTCCATCTCTGGTCTTAAGGCCCAAGACAACAGGGTAGATGGTCTCATCCTCCTCAGGTTTCACATCGCCCGTTCGCAGGAAGCGGTTTTGCTGGACATTGATAACACCCTGATCTGGCTTTTCTTTGACAGTCACAACGGGGAATCCGACCTTCTTGGTCCAGACGTCCATGACCTGGTCGATGGGTTGGTTGGTGACTGCCTTGAGCGCATTCCAAAGATCACTAGTGGTCGTGTTGCCATAAGCATGTTTTTTGATATAGTTCCTCACTCCTTGAATGAATTTGTCCTCGCCCATGTACTTTGAGATCATTCTCAACACGGACGAACCCTTGGAGTAAGAAATTGCATCGAAAATCTGGTTGATCTCGTCGGCTCGCTTGACTGGAACTTCAATTGGATGGCTGCTTCGCAGGGAATCGAGCGATAGGGCTTGTTGGAGATTGTCAATGACATAGGTCTCCCAGACCTTCCATTCTGGGAAGAAAATGTTGCAAGAGTACCACGACATCCAGGTGGCAAAGCCTTCATTAAGCCACAGGCCATCCCAAAAGTCCATTGTGACGAGATTACCGAACCACTGATGAGCAAGTTCATGCTGAACAGTCTCCGCGATCCTTTCCTTCATAGCAGCACCAGTGGTCTTTTCGTCGTACAGCAGGTCAACGATACGGTACGTGATCAAACCCCAGTTTTCCATGGCACCAGCTGCAAAGTCAGGGACAGCAACCATGTCCATCTTGGGCAGCGGGAATTCACTATCGAACGCTTTTTCATAAAAAGCCAACGTCTTCGCGGCCAAATCTAGCGAGAATCTACCATGTTCGATGTCCTGGTCGGGAGTAGCGTAAACACGGATGGGAACCCTAAAGTCCTTGGTTTCGATATAGTTGAGCTCTCCAACCACGAACGCAAGCAGATAGGTCGACATCAGCGGCGACTTGTTGAACTTGACGGCTTTCTTAGCTCCGCCAGCAACCTCAGTCTCTTCAGCAACATCCATATTGCTTAAGCAGGTCAGGTTCTTATCCGCAATCAAGGTAACAGTGAACTCTGCCTTGAGAGCCGGCTCATCGAAGCAAGGGAACGCCCGTCTGGCATCCGTAGGCTCCATCTGCGTCGAAGCAATGTATTTCTTCTCTCCATTGGCGCCCTTGTACGAGCACCTGTAGAAGCCTGCCATGTGGTCGTTGAGCGTTCCGGTAAAAGTCTGCTTCAATTGGGCCTTGGAACCCGCTGGGATGGCCTTGTCGAACTTGACGGTTGCAGTCTGTTTGTCACTGTCAAGGGTAAGATCCGGGGAGTCAGTGACGACCACGCCATTGGAAGTGACGGTAGTCGAATGGATATCAAGCTCCAAGGCGTTCAGAGTAATCGAGGTGGTATCTTCCACGACATCGAGACTGTGAAGAAGGAACAAAAAAATCGGGTCAGCAACAGGCTCAATTTATTGCCCCCAGGAAAGCGGAAACCTCAAGCAGGCGGGATGGCGGTCGAGCATACTCAATGACAACAGTCCCCCTGTACGTGAATTTGTCGAAATCAGGCTCGAGGGTCAAGTCATAATGCAGTGGCTTGACATTGGCGGGCAGGATCTCCCTGTTGACGTGAATAGCGCCTCCTGCGCCGGCCTCCTCTCCTCCCAATCTTGCGGAGCGACACATCCTTCTGTACGAGCAGTACCTCTTTGAATGCGCAGCGGTCGAGGACGAGACGCGCGGGGCAGTTCGGCTGAGCGTGGTTCGCGCAGGTGCAGTTGCGGGAGAAGCGGCTCTGGGCGTCGCGGAGGTACTGAAGGCAGAAGCAGAATAGTGGTAGTAGTAGTATCCAGCAGCAGGAGACGTTCCCAACCGTGGCAGTAGTAGTTGTAGTCGTAAGGATTTTGGTGTAGACCTTGTCTTCGCGAGGTTCACGACAGACCGGCAGTGTCGACTGAGAGGGAGCATTCGGGAATGGGAAGAGCAACCGCCGCCGGCGACGAAGGAAGAGCGTCACAGAGGAGGCGAAGCAAAACGAGGAAGGGAAGAGGGGGCGGGGCACTGGTCGCGGTCGTCAGCCTCTGGTTACTAGTGGCCCAGCGGGAAACGTCACAACTGACAAAAGATAGTTCAACTGAGTGAGAAAAGTCGGCGATGGTTGGTGGTCGAGGCACCTTGTTCAGCGCAAAACTCTCAGCATTGCTACGTATGGACGGCTACGAGAGACTTGCAAGAGGCACAGCTTACGACCCGACAGGGCCCTAGATACAATCAACCAGCAGTCAACAATTACATTCAAATACATTGTCACCCCTTCTTACTAGCTTACAAGTTTTCAATGGCACAAAAACTTGTCGTCTTTCCCCGTCCTTCTCAACATATCCAACCAACCAAATCAAGATATGATGACTCATCAAGTTTCGCCAAGTTAACTAACTAGTGAAGACCAATCTCTCCAAGCAAAAACAGCGAAAAAAAAATTTTTTTTCCTCAATTATTGATAACAAACCAGCAAGATCATAAGGTACAGGATCCATGCATCCTAAAGGTCCCAAATGGATTCTTTAGGTCGTGTCTGGGCTCTTCAAAGAATCTTGCAAGATCAACTCCAAGATAGTTTGAGGAGACCAAGCCGTCTGTTCAGACTCGGACAGGCAAATGGCCTGCTTCTCTATAGGAATAACTGGGACATGTCTTCTCCCATCGTTTGTCGATCTTACGCGAATGGTTGACTCTCTCTACACCAGACGGCTGAGAGCTTGATATGCAGGAGACACTGGTCTCATTTCACGTTTGCGGATACAGACTCCGAATCCCCTGTCGAAGCTGTTTGTACAGACTGTGCATACAAACACAAGTTTCAAATTCATCTTTTTTTTTTGCGCTTTATTCGTATTTCGTCCCTCATCGTGCAGTCAGTATAGCCAGAAACGAATGACCGTGGTGGGTAGCCCAGCCCCTGCCAGTCAAGCACCCTGCCACCACTTTTTCATGAAGGTCAACAGATCCAGCCCAATCTCCGATCTGGTGTCATGTTTGGCTGCCGGAACTTTGTGAAACACTGTCCTGGACCAACCGTCCTCTCCCACAACCGTCTCTTGTCTCAGCCGGTATCCGCCCATGTATGGAAGAACCTTCGCCCAAAAAACCCAGTAAAGAGCACCAACGGCAAACACTGCAAGTCCCCCTATGCAATGGATGTAATAGGGTAGAGTTGTATAGACATTTTGGCCGTCCGACGGAGGCGGAATGAACGGTGCAATTGCCAGATACACATTGGAGGCGCAGAAGAACAGGGTAATGGGCAACGATGCCCGGATGGGAGAGCACCAATCTGGATACTTTTTTGGATAGAGGTAGATGTAGGTTAAACCAGCAGATACAAGGAGATTGACCACAGAGAGGGGATAGGAGATTAGACTGGTAAGTCAGAACTAGCGAACCGAAATAAAAAAAGCCGAAATAACCCAACTCACTTGAGTAAAAAGTTATAGGCGTCCCCGGGAGGCGGGGCAATCATCACGATGATGCTGATCAAGTAGTGCTGGAGTAGACCAGCTGCTGGAGAGTCGAAGGGTCGATTGCTCGCCCAAAAACGGGACAAGGGCAGGACACCCTCGCGCCCTAACTCCTGAATAACTGCGAACCAGTCAGCCAAACCCTGTGCTGCGGTGGAATATAAAGATTGAAACACATACTTCTTGGGAAAACAATACAGACAGCACGGTTCCAAAAGCTGATAAGGCCACCAATATCGACAAGATCCGTTCTGCTTTCGGGCCGAAAAGGATGCGGAAGAATGATGCTGCCAGAATCCGCCCAGATCCCAACATTTCTTCCCGAGGAACAACCGAGAAGTAGGCGACATTGGCAAGCAAATACAGCACAGATACGGAGATGACGCCTAACGGAGCGGCAATCTTCAAAGTTCGAACCGGATTTCGGGTCTCACTCAGAGCCTGAGACAGTCAGCGTCAGCACTGATGCATCATTCTTCTGATCGAGCGGACAAAAGCACCCACATAATTTGCGTTAGAGTATCCGATATACGACCATATGACACCATATAGGGCTGTGACCACCCCGTAAGCGCTCGTCGGATTCCCACCCCACAGATCCTTGAAGTTGCCGGGGTCTTGCACGCTCGTGCGGCCCCCCAAGACGACAAACCCGCAGAAGACAATTAACAAAATAACAAGCAACTTCACGACACCCAGGATATTCTGGATGCGAAGCCCCAAGTTGACCACAGTTGAGTGCAGGATGAAGGCCGCTGTAATGCACATAACACCAATACCTCGTTGGTTCCATCTGTTTACTTCAACATTCATGGCGTGGAGAACATATTCCCCGAACACGACGCTATTGCCGGCAGACCACGCAATCAGCAGCGCGTACGAAGCGTACATCGCTGTGGCTAAGAACTTGGGCTTCCTATAGACGTATTCCAGGTAGTTTTTCTCTCCACCGTTCCTGCGTGACACAGGCATGCGCGATCAGCAATCCGTTCACAGCCGGGCGCCGCAAACCATCAGCAGCAGAGGGGAACAAAGGAAAGCTTCAATACCTTGGAATCGCCGTACCAAATTCCAAATACACCGCCGTCCCCGCTATCGTGATGACCATTCCCACAATCCACACCGCAAACGACATGCCCACGCTCCCAGCCAGGGCTAGAATCGCACTAGGAGTCGCGAAGATACCCGTGCCGATGATGCGGTTGAAAATGAGAAAAGTCGCGCTAAAGATGCCTATTTTTCTGCGGGAATCTGGAGAGGATTTCGCACCGATACTGTTACCTGTTTTGTTTTTGGGGGGGCGGGACGTCCCAATCATTGTCAGACAGACACAGTATATTACGTATGGATGCAATCAAATTTGTCCTGCAGGGAAGAAGACCAAGAAAAGGGGAATTCCGGGGAAGCGATTGCGCAAAGAAACGGGGAGGGGGACGGCATTGACACACATGAGTGCAACCCGCCGCTCTCACTTGACGAGCCGCCAGATCCTGCAGAAGAAGGGGCAGGATTGCTGCCGTTAACGCTTTCCGCGTGTTTGATACCCGATATCTTTCCCATGTTGGCCGACTTCACGCCAAATCAAACATTAGATAAAAAGGGCATGACATGGCAAGCCTAGGACAGGATGGACGCAGATAGTGTCTCCTGAACCTCTGACTGTCTTGCCAGACAGGCTCTAGTAGAACTCGCGTGGGATGGAGACGGTAGAAAAACTGCTGAGAGAGACGACACTGTTGGATAGTGTAGATATGCAGCAGAAGCAGTACCCTCTCTGAATATAATCCAAATGTAGTGCGCTCCAGTAAGTAAAAACATCGAAAGACAGAGAGAATAGTCAGGCTGTGTCTGCAACATCCTGGTTGTCATACGTTGCTCCTCAATGCAGACGATGTCATAAACCAGAATGAGAAGGGCCCATCTCTTGATGTAAACCATTAGGAAGCTCCGACCCTCTCTTGCCATCATGGTGTTTTCACAGAAAGAGAAATAGAAGAAAGAGCAAACCGCAGGTTATCCTGCTTTGTATCATTCAGTTCATTGAAGCACGAATGTAGGTGCTTTATAAACATAAACACCCGTAGAGGAACAGAGTGCAAAAGCAAGGAAGATATCCCTCCAACCCCAAACCGAATCCACCCCACCTCCCATTATTCCATCGACCGATAACTTCAATGAAGACGTTTCTTTCAGATCTGACGCGGCAATACTCCGTAATCCAGCTAAGTGCACTGACAAGGCCCGGCCGTTAAGAGAAGAAAAAGTATTCATAAAAAAAAGCAGGTAACGGGGAAAACAAAACATATAAAGGTAAGATTACGCCGGTCCCTGGCTTAACCGGAAACTCGAAAACTCCAGCATATGTCGTATGAAGAAGAAAATGCAAGTAGTGTTCGTCCAAATGTGAAGTAGAATGAGCTAACCACAACGCCGATTCAAAGCCGTATTCGTGTCAGTTTCGTAACGGAAAGTAGCAAGGTCCCCAATCAGACCATGTCTCATATACGCCTGGCAACTCGAGGAGCAAAGATGGTGCATCAACGCTTCGTCAAAAAAAAAATAAGTAGATGCAAAAGAGTCGTATGTCCGTGAGATAGGTGGGTACCGAAAAGTGTATCTTGGATTTGTATTGGGACAAGGCGCAAAGTTCAAAGGTAGGGTCTGTAGTGATCGACGTGTACTTTCGGGAATGCAATCAAACCTCTCGTTTGGGCAAAGTGGCCGGAGATGCCGAACGAGCGTATAGGGCTCCGTTTTTTCCAGTAGGGGTCGCAGCCGACGCCCGCTTCGCCATCATCTCCATATGCTCCATCTTAGCCCGTAGTGCCATGAGACGACGACGAATTCTCCCGATTACTACACCAGAAAAAGGATATTAGCTACCAAGCAAACGAACCAAAATATACATACATACATATATATATATATATATAGAGGGTTTTCCAGTGGCGTCGACTTACCAGCAGCAACCTCACTCCGCTCACGCTCCGGCAACCCATTGGTCGCATCATCCTTTTCGCCTCCCTCGTCGTCGTTTTGCTTCTTCTTACCCTTCTTGGCATCGGGGTCGTCGTCACTCTCCAGTATGGCTTCCAACAGCCTAATCGCCGTGACGTACGAAATATCGCACCCCGGAAGATCTTCATTGGCAAGCTCATTGATCGCAGCGGTTTTGCTCATTTCAACTGCCCGCTCATAGATGAGTCTTTCTGCGGTGACACCAGGAGACAGATAAATTCCGTCCGTAGTTCCATAACCGATTACACGTACAGGGTAAGAGGTATGGTTTCTAGGGTGCGAAGGATGGTCGGGAGGCAGGCGTTTCTGACTCTCAGCAAGTCGCGCACGGACATATTCTGCTTTCTGGAGACATTCGTTGAATCTTGTCCGGACCCATTGCACGACGCCGTTGATTCGAGTCAGGGCGGCAATGCTCGGTGCCCCTGCCCCAGATGAAGGACTATCGCTGATGGCTTCTCCCCGTTTTTTGCGTATCCACCAGGCCCCTGCAATGTCCATTGCCTTTGCAAGCAAAGACAGGGTCTTGACGTACAGCACCAGTCCTTCTTCAGAGAGGGTCACCACGGCATCATCTGTCAAATCATCGTTCGCAACGTCATCAAGATCGCCTCCAGCGCCAGTAGATATGCCGCCTGGTCTAATAGCGGTATCCGGCTGTGCAGATGGAGTCAGAGGAACAAGCTGCTTGTACTTGACTTCAGCAAACCCATAGACAACGTCGCTCCGAGTGGCACACTCCTCGAGTATCTGAACCGTCTTCGAGTCTTCGTCTAGTGCGGTAAGCTGGGCCTTACGCCCTTCCCCCACAAACACGAGGCTCCCTTGAGCAAGCGGGTACTGAGGGAAAGGGTTGTAGGCAAGTGGAGGGGATCGACCACTTTTGGCAAAACCGGTCGGTGGTGAGAAGCTGACACCAAGCAATCGGTTGCTGGCCATGTTGAGCGCTTTTGAAATAGCTGATGTAGCTGATGTTACGACAGGCCCAGTTCTGATATCGAAGGAGCCAGTACGACGTTTTACGGGTGGTGTCGGTGGTTGTTCTCGAGACGCCTGACCTGTGATTTTTGCTTTCGCAGGATAGGCGGATGTAGTCGTTGCACGACGAATAATGGCCCCGCCCTTCTTGGGTGAAGACTGGGGGCGTTGCTGCAATCGTGGGCTAGCAGCAAGCTCATCAGCAAATGCATTCACTTCCACCTGTCGCTTCTCCACTACAACATAATCCCGTTCAAATGCCACGTCCTGATCAGCACGCTGACGTTCCATCTCCCTCTCCGCCTCTGCCTCGGCTGCAGCCTGAGCATCATCAACAGGGCCCTGGTGCCCAGTGACATGATCCTGGTTTGCCGTCCGTTCTCTCAGTAGTGATGAACCTGGAGACTCCGTATTCTTGCTTGCCTGTCGCACCATCGCAGCACTCGCAGGACTCTCCCGACCTTCGGGCGTTCCAGCCGTTGGAGTTCGGCTCAACACGTTGGCTTGCCGACCCATCACCGCCGCACGTTGCAGATCATTCCGTGCCTTGTCGGTGCTCGGCTTCCGTAAACCGGTAGAACTAGGGCTTGGAAGGGGAGTAGCCGGCCGTGCTGAGACAGTGCGCTGGCGAGTCCCATCCTCAGTAGGGGAAGACGAGTATGGCTGATCCGGGATGATTTTTGCACGATCCGAGCTAGAGACCGGCCTGTCCATCTGGGCAGCTACATTCTCCGGAGGGGGATCCATATCTTCTTCCGCCAGACCAGGAATATCGCCTCTGACCACGGACGACTCGAAGAAGTCTCTGAAGTTCATCCGCTCGACGGGATTCCGCTTCAACAAGGCCCGTATCAACTGTTTCATTGGGCGGGAGACCTCAAGTTCACTCGGAAATGCGATCTTGTCGTCTGCTTTTTCGATCCTCCGCAACAACTCCACATGGTTCCCAGCCCGAAAAGGAGGCTTGCCCACGAGCATCTCGTACAAAACAGTCCCCACGGACCAGAGATCAGCCTTCGCATCGTATTTTTCATACCTCAGGATCTCCGGAGCCATGTAAAGTGGAGATCCACAGAGTGTCTCTGCGAGAGAAGTCGATGGAAGTGAGCGGGCAAACCCGAAATCTGCAATCTTTAGCATCGGGAACGACTGTACGCCGACCACGGTGGTGAAGGAATCTTCACTTCCTTTGTAAGGAGGTGTGTCAACCAGGCCTTCAGCGATAGACTTTGGCGACGGGTTAAGCAGGAGATTCTGGGGCTTGACATCGCGGTGTATGAGATCCTTGGAACGGAGAAACTCCAGCGCGCTGGCCAGCTGCTTCAAGAAGTGGCGAACAACCACCTCGTTCAGCCCGCCGGACGGTGGGTTGGGATACCTCAGCGCCATTTCATGGGTCATTTCATGGCCTTCAAGAGTGCCCCGCTTCTTGATGAAAAGGGACAGGTCGCCCAGCGCGCAAAATTCCATGACCAGGTGGATGTGCGTGGACGATTCTTCGCAGTCGATCAGTGCGACGATATGGGGGTGATGCAGTCCTTTGAGGATGCCAATTTCCGATTTCAAGTTGTCCTTCAGCTTCTTGTTCAGTCTTCGCAGGTTCACCGACTTGATAGCGACAAAGGTTCGGGACTTCTAACGAAGCACAATTAGCATGAACCAGTCAATATTACCGGGGACAGCACACCCTGGTATGACCGTGCCACTCCCGCATCTCCAGGGTTGGTGTCCAACGGGTACTCACCGAATGCTTCCCCATATACACCGTCGCAAAACTTCCCCGTCCAATCTCTTGTACTATCTGATAATCCCCAATAACGATGTCGCTCAAATCTTTCGACCGCGACTTGCGTGGCCGGGATGGTGCTTGGTCCGCCATGATGTCGAGTCTGCACGTTCGACGACAAGATGGACACAGAGCCCACAGAGGCACACCACCAGATCGCGTTCAAAAAAAAAAAAAACTCTTTTTTTTTCCCAGAATCAACCGTCACTTCCTCAACGCTATTACCTCGAAAACAGCAAGGTTTTCCGACTGACTCACGGTCGCGCCCATCAGGAGCGACCGAGACACGAAGTAGATTGGATATAGGGTCGACGGGATCGTGGCAAGACTCGACGATGTAGTGTCGAAGCGGAAGGAAGGGATAGGCCTAAACAAGGGAGGACTGATGTATCCACTCGTACTCGATGAGGGGATGTGCCGGGGACCCTGTGGTCAGGTTCTGCAAAGTGAGGTTAGAGCGGAGAGAACGGGGAGCAACGAGGTGTAGCCTGATAGCGGCGATAGCAGGACAATCTAAGAAACGCGCAAAGAATAATAGAGGATGGTCGATGTCAAGAGAAAGCTGTCCACCAGTTTGTCCGCAGAGAGCAATGCATTCGCGGTGGAGACTGGGGGAACAGTGATGGTCAGAGATAAAGACAGGCAGGCAGCTGATAAGGCGGAACGCTCCACAGCTCGACACCAAAGAGATCGATGGGCCGGCGAACGAACAACTCCCCAGGAAAACAGCACATACTCTTGCAATCTATATTTTTTTGAAGGGGGGGAAAAAAGTGCACTCACTGGAGACGCACAAAGCACCTGTTGAGATGCAGTTTGTGCTGTTACTGTTGTTGCAGATAATTAGCCACACGGGTGATGCTGGTCGTTGGCTGGGTTGGTTCGTGGTAGGAGTAACAAAGTAGTAGTGTAGTAAGTAGTCAAGTGGAGAGTCCTACTTGAAAGGGAAGAAGGATAGTTTATTCAGTTGTAAGTAGGACGGCTAAGCAAGTATAGAGAGATCCAACGAAGAAGAGGTATATGATTGTGAAGATGCAAGACAACACGGAGAAGAAGAAGTCAGTATGTTATTAGTCGAACGATCTGGAAGCCAGGGCAGAGAGAGAGAGAGTGAGAGAGAGAGAGAGAGAGAGAGAGAGAGAGTCAGTCGATGGTGCTGTTGGAGCGGTGGAATGACATGACCCTGTGGAGCAGCCAAGGCTTCAAGCAACGCCCAGGAGAGGACCGCCTGTTCGCTAGATACATACTAGACTCAACTTATCGGTGCAGATGTGCAGAAACCCTTGCGAGGGATCTCCACGCCTGGATTTTTCCTTGCACAGAATCTCGCAAAGAGGCACCATGCAACGAAAACAGAACTGAAGGGTGGTGAGCGGTCTACACGACTGCCCGCTCCTCTGTTCCTATGCCTTGTCTAGACCCTCTGAAAAGAGTTCCCGAGAACGGTTGCTGCTTTTCTTTCTTTCTCCAACCAGACTCGACGAGGTGACTCCGTCGTAGGAGGAGTAGGAGTAGTTACTTGCTGCTCGGCAACGAAGGCACCCAAAACAAGCTCCAACGCTTCTGACTCTGGCCGGTTCCGCCAAGCCTGGAGGTATCTGGAACCTCGTTCAGCAGCCAGTTCACCACGCTCAGCGGAGGTAGCGGGTACCTCGAACTGCTGCCCATGACGCCATGGTTGGAACATGAGCTCCTCCGACGACTCCATCCTCGATGCACATCATCATCATCATCGTACCATGTTGCGGAACCAGATGGCTTGGGGATGGGCTGGAACTGGTCTGGACTTTCTTTTGAAAGGGTGGCCTTGCTCGTTCTGGTGATTCCTTTTTTGATTTCGGGCTCGACCAACAGTCTCTGAATCCAGCATACATAGTACTTATATAGTAGTAGGCGGTACTGAGCAACTGGCCATGTACTACTTACTAGTACTACCTGCTAAGTACTGGTCTCACAGGTTGACCTGATCCCAAGGAGGGCTGACCCATCATCGATCGATTTCGGGTCAGGTGTGCAGTCCGTCACCTGAGTCTCTCACATCCTTGGCCTCCGTAGACATCCCAAATGGCAGAAACGAGTTCTGCAGCATGAAATGACTTGTTTGGTACTCCTAATGAACGCCTGTATTCTTTTTGTTTTTCGTGCTGCCATGCAACAAACAAAGCGCCTCGTTTCCCCCTGCTCACTGAGTCACTCAAACGAGGACATACATAGTACGAGATACATTAGGCTACTATACTACTATTACTACTACTAGTATGATGTATTTATGATGTCCGAAATACCTGATGCAGGGATGTGGGTAGATACCCGACCATGCAGATTCCCATGCAACAGCCTGCAGAATTTCCCAACGCTCCTGCTAATGACACCCCGCTACGTTGCAATCCATGATTACGCGGTACGTGGTGTTTGAATCCCGGTCCGCTTGCAAACCTCTCGACTCGCAAACCAGCGTCGTTCGAAGATTTGAAGGAATTTACGGCTGGTCCCCGCCCAACAGACTACCAGGTCGTCCACGGGAATACTATTTGGAATAATTGGACAGACAGTGTTCGGAGATATACAGGACTCGAAGATGGACTTGCTATGCACAGAATGTTCCAGATATATAGACAATGTGATAAGTACAAAAAAAAAGAGAGGGACAGCGTCCATCGACGCAAACGAAATCTGGGCTACAGATCCAACCCACGGACAAGCAGCCACAGCACCAGCGGGACAACGACATTGTCGTTGCCCCCGGTCACCACCGCCTCCGTAAAACTCGACCCGGCCGCGGCAAGCGCAGCTTTCCCCAGTGTAGCGCACCATGATCTCAGAAGAGCGGCATCTCGCAAAGAACCGGATGACACCATGGTGCTGATCGGTATTTCTGCGTCCCAACCGCCAATAACCAGCCAAGTCTTGGCGACAAGCAGTCCGACCATGACGGCAACGGTGAAAGCGAGGCTCCCCTCGATACTCTTTCCTCCTCCCCAAAACCACTTGCGCCAGCCGTACCGTCGACCGACCAGCGACGCCGCAGCATCGCCCAAACCGACACACACCACTCCGCTAACCATACTAACGTTTCTGCCCAGTACCTCCCATCCTTCCCAGGGTGGAGAGCCAGCACGAGGCAACCCGGCCAACGAGAGCCAGAGTGGGGTGGCGCAGCCAAGCAGGAGGAAAATGTGAGAGACGATGACGGGTCCACGGTGATCTCGACTGTCAACGTACGGTAAGAGGAATTGTGTAAGAGGTTTCGATATGGGCGGAAGCTGTGAGGCTCGAAAGAGATCCAAAAGGAGGAATATTGCGAGCATGAGCGCAAGGGCTAGGGCTATAAAGGCTGGATCGATGTATACAGTGGGCAACAACATCATTGTAATCATCCCGTGGAACACTTTCCGCCGTGTATCAACGGCGACAAAGGGACTGAGCTTGACCACAAGGACCAATCCCAGGATCAAGATTGGTATATAGTATGCCGAGATGATCAGCCGGCTATTGGCTTGGCCAAACGTATCACGACGAAGGTGCTCCATCCAGCCGAGATGGCACGACGACCCATTTCTTAGCAGCGGAAGACATGCCCACCGGTCGATGTTGTTTTTGACAATCCAGAATCTGAGCGAAGGGATATTCCCAAACAGGTAACCAACAGCCCAGCCAAATGGTTCATTCCCGCGAAGAGCGAAAGCGCCCACGTATGCCCTGACAGGCCCCACAATGATAAGCACAACAGCTGCATACACCCAGAGAGCATATGCCCACTTTCTGACTTTTGCCTGGGCGACGGTCAATGACATGAAATGTCGAAGGTCAGGCCCCATGACACGTTTTCGCCGACCTCGCAGGGTTGTCTTGGGAATAGTTGATTTAGCTGGGGTCGAACGTAGCGCTGGACTGTCAACATCTTGCTCATACACTCGGAAACCCTTCAGGGAGGTGTTTTGATTTTTCAAGGACGTCCGTTGTCTAGATTCCTTATGATTCAGTGGTCCATGTCTATCCTCTGAGGTTGGTAGTCTGTCCCTCCGAAACCTTGCAGTAGGTGATCCTTGAGGGAAGTCATCGCTGTCTGACGGTGTTTGTTCGATCATGCCGGTCATGCCAGAGCTCAGCTTCTCACACAACTGGCGGTCAAGAGACCTTAACAGATCCACGGGCCTACCCGAGTCACTTCTTGAACGACGAAATTTCCAAGAAGGAACTCTCGCCAGAGCAACCTCCCAGCGACAGGGGTACATGCATGTGAGAAGGACAAGGGTTCCTCCAACCCAAAGAAGGGCTTTAAGAATTTCCGCCTGTGGAGAAGTCGAGAAAAGGAAAACATTAATTAATCCAGTCGCAAGAAGTTGTACTTCCGAAGGCAATAGGCTAGTAGTCGTTAGAAAATGCAGTATCGACAGAACAGCTTGCTGAAGCGGAAAAAGCAGGGTCAAAACTTCGCGGTTAAGTCCCAGCAAAAACAACGGTCGGACGTCATCGTCATGAGGAAACGGGGACTCGCTAATAAAAAGTGGAATGGTAGTAACAGCCCAATGGCTAATGCTGAAGCCATGGTGCGTGTTGTATAACGGAATCACGCGAAAAGGCAAGGACGATAGGCTGAGAATTATATTTGGGAGAACCGTGTGGCTTAATTGACCTCCCAGAGACAATGAAATGAGAATAGGAAGTATAATGGGATATATCAATGGGGCCGGGTCGAACTGGGGAGAGAACGGGAAGGATGCGGCGTGTACCCAACTTGGGAGGTGGAAGCCAGGTGGGTACATTCGAAGAGGGAAGAGAACGTATAGAATGATGATCAGGACACAGAATGTAATCAACTCTAAAAGTCGAATGGGAGTTAGTAAGGAGGCCCTTTTCCATTCGAGGGTTATCCTTTATCCAACCTTTGTCCCATGATCTGGCAGCAACCCTAGCGTCTTCTCGTGAAAGCACGGCCGCTCCCAAGGACAGGACCATAGCAGTCTCCAAAACACGCCGTAGGACCTCGAGCTTTTTCTTTTTCCTCACAAAAGCACTGTTTTCGGCACCCTTAGTATGCGCGTCTGGCCCCTCACTTGGAACCTTTCTACGTGGCTTCGGTCTTGCTTTCCCCAGCGCAGGTGTAGCTTCGTTATGGCCATCGTGCTCCTGTCGCCGGAAGTGGGGAGACGCATGCGGTGCAGATACACCTTTCAGAAGCCCGGATCCTTCGTCATCCGCCTCTGTTCCACTGTCGCTGGACGGCTTTGGAGTAATCCGCCACAAAGAGCTCAAGTGGTCGGTGCTGGTATCTTCGTTTTCCGTAGACGTGCCTGAGCAATTGAGACCACGCCGGTAGTAGGGATATGGTGAGCGTGACAGACGGTCATCATGTCTGCTTTCGGTAGTATTCGGTACGTCGGAAGGTTGAAGGAAGCTATTTGGAGTGTCCTGCGCGGCCATAGCATCATGCGATGTCAACTTCTTGGGAGAGTCTAGATAGCTTGGTTCCCATATTCGTCATCCACGTCCAATGTAAGAGTATGACGTTCCTACTTGAAATAGTCAAGATTGGGACTTAGAAACAGGACTGAAACAGTGGGACAATAGTATACCTCAGAAGGAGCTATCTGTTGAAACCAATTTCAGTCTCACCCATGCAGAGTTGTTAGAGTTCTTTATGGCCACACGTGGAAGAGTTGGCTGAGCCACAAGCGTTGCCTTGGCTAATAATCCCTTTCACTGTTTCTTGGAAACTTGATACTACAAACATCTAACGAAACAACTTGCGGATATATGGCAGTTTATCTCAGTTGCAACACAGCAAAACTCTCAACCTCTCATGTTTCTTTGCATAGTTCCTTCGCTTATTATCTATTTCCAGAAATCCTTGACCCAGAGAGTATAAAAGTAGTAGTATGTATGTATTACTACATTAAACCTGATTTCTGGATGCAACGATCGTTTGCAAGCTCCAACGTCAGGCCTCATGTCCTAAGGCGAAAATGCGGAGTTAGAGAAGTAATACCCATTGCAGCGACCTGCTAGTATTCCAGGATCTATGCAGAATTGGTGAGTTCTCAGGAAAAAGGAGTACTGTCCATCCGCGTTCTGCCGATGCCGATGGTATAACAGTAATAGACATAGCACCCCGTGCCACGCTTTTCGTGAAATCAAAGGAGAACACCATTGATTCTCCTCAGTTCAACGTCGCCCCAAATTCAGGGGACAGGTAGCTACTCATAAAAGGACTTATGGTGACATCGAGCTGCTGTACACATGAATATCAGCCTACATGATCCAAACCCCATCGCTTCTACAAGGGACGCTCACCCATTTCTGCCACACCAGGCACAAACGTAGTTCGAATAGTCATCATTTCCAGTCTTCAAACGACAGATGTAGTATGAGCCGAGGACACAGTATCTCTTTGATGACTTGTGCGGATTTTTTTTGAGTAGAAGCTGCCAATGATCATTCTTTTCCTACAACTCAATGCGCTGACAGTTCATGGTCTTGCATGTATCACGATTCCCGCAATCAGTTCCATCCCGTCTGACCCTCTAACTGACCGACAAGGAACAATTTGACCGAGTTCGTTCTGGATATGACACGAAGTATAAATCACTGGGTGGATTTGCTTGCAGCCGGGGGGCTGCTTCTCCTCTGCAAGCTGCAGGGCATTTCTCACCGCAGTTTCAGAATCCTCATTCAATGAAGCCCTGACGCCGATGTACATAAGCGTGCCAAAACCGCTTCCCTGGGAACGAGCAATCCAAATATTGCCCCTGTCTTCGTACGTGATGGATACATTTGTTGACCGGGTTCCTAGCCCCTGCCACTCGATATCAGCACCACGGGGCAATTCGTCCACTTGCACGGCAAGAAATGGAGGGCTAGACATCGTAGATGTGCAGGTAGTGTCAAGGACACCAAAATTTGGCAAAGGCCGCCTTTTTATCTTAGTGTTCTTTCCTGCATCATACTGTCGACCATATTTGATATCCCATGGGTCCAAAGCGGAATCAGCTTGTTCCTCCTCATCTTCCGCGTTGGATTTGGCGTTCATTGCTGTCCAGATCTCAGCTACTATACGAGTCTTTGAAGATATTTCGTCATTCCCTGTCAAAAAAGCGACGGCTCCCAGCCACCAGTCGACCTCCATTGCGCGGCCTATCCGCCATAGATGCTGCAGTGAAAGAACCGCGCCAAAGATAAAGGAGGCAGAACCATGTTGTTCGGGAAGATCCATTGTCACTGGGTCTAAGGGAATCTGGCCAGCGACATATACCACGCCTTCACCGTTTTCTCTGCTGCCATTCTTCTTGAGCGGCACAGAAACAGCTTGTGAGTAAGGTCCGATATTGGCTGGTGCCCAGTATGACCGTGACTGAACATGGAGGCCATGCCTGTAGCTCCGCGAGCCCTCATCAACAACAACAGACACCATGACTTGCACTCCCGGTGGGAGCGTGCTGCCGCAAGCTACTGTCACCCTTGCGGGAGGATTCGGTTTCTTGAACAGTGACGCATATACAGCATTAATGGCAGCAAAGTCACACATAGACCTCAATAAAATTGTAGTGAAAACAATATCGTCACCAGAGGCAGAACTCTCGTTTTGGAGAATTGTCCTCAGTTTCCCGACGATACCTTCCATCTGGCTTGCGACATGAGAGCCACGCTCTGCGGCAGAGCAATTGGAAATGTACCACGCATTATCACCTCTTGATTGCACCATGCGCGGGCTCCATACCTTCTGTCCATCGTTCGTCGGCCTTGGTACGTCGACATACTGCTCCTCTGTAAGCTCATCCTTCTGGGGAGATTCCAACACCGCTTTCCAACGCTCCAGGGTCCCAATCATTAGAGCATGGAACTCTGGGTCGAGCTGACTTGGCCTCCTTATGCAGGATGGCTTCATCTGTTGCTCCTCATCATCCTTCTCAACACACCTCGCCCCCTTGATCCTCAAACTAGCCACGCCACCTTCCCCTGTCACGGCTCTCGTCTCCCCAACTGCAATTCTTTTCTTCCACAAGAAGCCGGGCCCGTTCAGCGCAAGGCTCTCATACTCTCCTCCTTCCCCCAGCACCGCAGCCTCTACTCCCTCGGTCAGAAATCTGCCCATAGTCCGGACCAGAGTTCGCCTCACTCTCCCATCCTTCCCCGCAAGATCACCCCACAGGACATCCGCAGACTCCAGTCCTGCGCTGGCGACTTTGACAATTCTTGCCTCGCACCCTACAGCGGCCATATCGTCCAGTAATCCCGTTATATCACTCGACGGGTCATCGGCACGCTCGACAGGCGGCGGTAGATAGGGATACATCCACAGCCAAGCAATCGGAATTAATCCCAGCCGTCCCGCCACATTTTCAATTCTTGTGCGCTGGTAGGTCGACAGAATTGCTCCCGCGGAAACTGCATTGGCAGTAGGATGCAACTGCTTGATGCGCTGAAGCAGATAGAACAGCGATTCTGTCTCATCAATTTCTTCCGGCGTGTTCAAGTTGTCCCTAGGATGAAGATGAAGATGATGGTCATACTCCCGCTCCACGTTCACTGCTCGTCCCTTAATTTCCTCCCTGTACAGAGGGATGCTCAATGCCTCTTCGTAGAGCGGAATAATACTGTGCCCTATAGTTTGATACATAAAGCTGTCCAGATCGTCGCCCTCGTCACTGTCTTCCTCGGCCTCTTGCTCTTGGCCCTCATTGCGTGGTGCTCTCTCTTTTAATGTACCGGAGGGATACAAATTCCCCAGCGCGACGACCTCGTGCCCATTTCTCAAACAGTGTAAGATGGAGTACAACGAGTCTTTCCCTCCAGATATTAGGGCTATGATGTTTAGCTTTTGGGGTTGTTGCATTTCTTCTTTTCTTTCCCTGGTTGATTGCTGCGTGGAATTGTGTGGGACGCGTGTCTCGCCTGAGGTCGTTGTAAGCCAATCACCAGGAGATCAATGAGCGGTGCTGAATCTGGGCTGCTATGACGGAATAAAACCACGATGCTAAGAATATCTCTAATGTTATATCTTAGATTGATTCCACATAGTCTAAGTGAAATTGCGGAGAGGCAAAAGTTCAGTTCTGGCCTAGACTTGTAGTCAACTGATTTAATCGAAGCGATAAGGTCTTCTCGTCGACTTGAACTCAATTTCGCAACCCAAATACAAAGTACTGTCTTGTTCTAGATATCAGGTAAGTAATCATTTTCATCACTCAGAGATTATTTCCCCTTTTCCCTGTTACTCAAAAAAATGCAACTTGTACGTATGCAACTGACTTTAGAGACACGTACGGATTCTCAGGTAGGCTTTGGGTTACAAAGACTGGAGAAATATGGACACGATACATCATGGCGGTCGATATTATGGTGCAGATGAAAAAGCTTCCCCAAGCAGGTCAAGAGAGACAGCTAAAAATGGGCACGCCCCGTTTATGGGATTTCTGGCTTGTTCAAGTAAGCGAAGGCTCGCCTGATGTGGGATAATCATCTAGATGAAGGGGAAATTATTATATACGTAGATATAGTAAACGATAATAACCATTTGAGTCTTAAAGGGGACGGAAGGGTTCTGATGAGAAGGGGAACGAAGGGCACTAAAGGTGGTAACAAGGAAAAAAAATACCACAAGCAAGAAGATTGAGTCATACAAGAAATGAATAAAAAGGGAATCCCAGCTGCCATGACCAGCAGAACACCAGGATAGAAACACAAGAAAATAAAAGTCCAAGGCCACAGGAAAGATTAAGCCTATCCAGAAGAGCTGGGAATAGATATAGGATAGGGAAACGAAAAGGAATGGAAAGATAATACAGGAGAAATGAAAAGGAGAAATTCATATCAACCTGAGAAGAGTGATACAAAGGAAAAGTCTAGACCAAACACGGGACTCCAAAAGCGATAGCACGCAGCAAAAGCGAGATGTCACAGAGAGAGGTGTAATGGGTAAGATTTGGGAGACAAGGTTTCACGTCAGCCCCTATCTCCAGTGAGGCCAAGGAGGAAGCCAGCAGCACGGCCGCGCAATGATCCCATCACCAATCACCTTTCACCGACTAAAATTATTTCAGTCCAATGCCACCTGACGCCGTTGCCCGCCTCTCAAAATTCAGAAGCATTAAAGGACCTCAGGTAGATGATATTAGTAGAGGCACTTCTGAACGACACAAATGTGAGCAAAGTTTGCCAGAAAAGATCACGAAAGACCCAGTAAACCACCCTCTGCACCTAGAACGAACGCCAGCGAGACCTGCTGACACTATGCAAAACCACCATGTAACGGATCTAGCACCCAGACCCAAACAAAGCTGAAAAAGAGGTATTACGAGAAAGTAAACAGGAGTCGGAAATTTTTTTCATTCAATTTAAACGTTCTCGCGCTTCCGCTTCTTGGGCTGTCGCTTGCGATCAGAAAACTGTGAGGGTGATTCGGTGCTGCTGCGAGAACCACTGTCTATGGATTCAGGTGTAGTTGACTTTTCAGCAGCCGTGCGAGCAAGGTCGTAAAGGGCAGCCCCTAAAACGCCAGCATCATATTCATCCGATGATTGAATTGAAGTGGCTTCCGACTGAGTATCCTGCACATCGCGGGATTCTGCAGTTGTTGCAGTGGTTGTCGTCGTTGTGGTAGTTGCGGTAGCTGTAGTGGCAGAAGTTTTAGCCGACGCAGCTGAGGCAGCCGAGGCGGCCGAGTTGGACGAGTTGGCATGGGTTCGAGCGTGCTGAGCAAGGTTATCGCTCCGAGAAAACCTTTTTCCACAATCAGCACACTCAAATGGCTTTTCCTCGGTATGCAGGGAGCGGTAATGACGTTTCAGATGCTCTTGACGACGAAAACGACGAGCACACAGGGAGCAAACGAATGTTTTTGATGGGTCATCGGTCAATGATTGCTTGCGTCCACGACGATTCACAGGAGCTGGGATGGGAGGGGGAGCTGGTGCATCGGAGTTATTGGTTGCCTGTGGGTTGGCATCGGAGGCGGATTGGTTCGGAGCATTTGTTTGCTGAGGTTGGTTTGATGCTGGTTCTGCGGTCTGCGACGTGCTGCTGCGGTTGTTGACGTTGGCTTCTGCAGTCTTGATAATCGAGTGGAGGGTATCCGAGTCGCTATCAGAAGATGTTTGCTTAATATCCGACTTCCGCGAGGCAGTACGCTTCTTGGTTTTCATCACGGGCGCAGGAGCAGCGGGCGGCTGTGGGGAGTCAAAATCGGGGAGAGGCAACGCTGACCGCGCGAAAAGATCGTCGTTTTCAAAGTCTTCTAGGCTCTGTTCGCTCAGGATGTCATCCTCATCCGGATTGAAGGGACCAATCCGGCGGCGTTTATCACCAAAGAAGAAGGCGTTGTCGGTCGCAGTGAGGTTAACAACGTCCTTGACAAACTCGTCCTCTGAGTCAAAATCGGATAAGCCGTCAAATGTAGGGAGGCAAGGCAACAGATTGTCAGCGCGAGTTTGGACAATGCCGTGGTCTTGTGAATGAACGCTTGTGTTGAGCGAGATCCCACCAATGTCAAGGTCGAATTTGTCTTTGTTGGCGTCGTGCGATGGAGAGAGTGGGGGAAGAGGCGGGAAATCGGAGGCAGCCGACGAGGACGGAGGCGAATGCTCGACGGTGAGCTGCCGTGGATCACAGAAATCCGAGTTGGGTTGCTGGGGAGCGACCGAAGGAGGTTGGTGTTCAGGAGGGAGTAATGAGGTGGTGAGGACGGGTGAGGGCGAAGGGGTCAATGAAGAGCACAATGCGCTAGTGGACTCTGCTGCCAACCCCTCCGTGCCGTGGCTGGTGCCGTGGCTGGCGCCCGTCGGGGCTTGGCTCAAGTTTGCACAGTCGGAAGCTGTCGGCGGTTGGATGTAAACTGCAAAATCATTTCCCGTTAATATGAACCAAACACTATAATATCTTGCAACATGCAAAAAATTTGAGAGAACGGGTTGCAATCAAAAGTGGTTTTGAAAAAAAAAAAGATAAGCAGAGTCGCTGATTGATAGTAAATCTGCTCTGGACGTGGATCGAATTTCCCGGCAAACTCCAAGAAAATCCGCCTTATCCCACTCAAAGTGAAAGCTGTCTCAGGGAGTAATAAAGAGACTTACCAGGAGTCAATGGCGGAGAGTTCGACCGTGTCCAGTCGCAATTTGCCAAGATTTCTGACTCAACGTCCCCCTCACAGCCCTCCTTCACACCTTCGATACTTTCCAGGCGGAAATATCCCCCGTTCACCGGCGTACGCAGGGCTACACAGCTCGATGGCGGGCTGCTGATCGTGCTTCCAGAAGTGGACAAAGGCGGTGTTGCGGGAAAACCGTGAAAGTTGGGTCCAAGGCAGGACGTGTCCAGCGACAAGAACCCTGGAGCATCTTGCTGGAGGAGGATGCTGGGCTTGATGTGAAGCGGACGTGGTGAGGCCGTCGGGCTGAGAGTTGGGATGTTATTCGGCGCAAGACTTACTACCACGTGGCCCGTTTCGTCGGTGTTGTCGAAGGCATTATGTGAAACCTGCTGGTGTTGCTGCTGATGCTGAGGGCATTGGTTATGCGCATAAACAGGCGTGTGATGATTCACCATCTGAGACTCAGACGGGTGAGTCGAAAAATAACCGTGCTGGCCATGGGCCGCGTGCGGGTCTGGATTATAGTAAAAGAATGGAACAGGTCCTGGTCCTGTGTTTGGATGTGAGGTGAATGGCGTTTCCATATCGTCGGCTTCTATGCTCTGTTCCGTCAGTGAATAATTCGCAGGAGTCCAAAATGATCTGCCTTTGGCGCTCAACCCGCAACATCCGAATTCGCAAACTTCCTCGTAAGAGTTAATTCCACATACCGTTCAATTCGTGGAATCTAGCCAAAAAAAATAAAGCTGAATAAGTGCGTCTGCTCTATATGCTGATCGAGTTATGATGATTTTTTTTCCTGGTATAAAGGAGCGTCGTGGGTGATATCGATTAATGCCGTATCGTACAAGGCGACTGAGTTTAGTAGGAAAGATATCGTGGTATCGATTACTGTTCGTCGGTTGGATGTAAGGCCCTTGGTGGTAAAGAACACGCACGAAGGATAAAAGAAAGGATTGTTAACAATGTCAAAAACGGTTTAAAGGAACGACTGGCGACAGCCCGTTTGTGTGCGGATGATTCCACACACCGTCTGAACGCCTCTTGATGTCAGGAAGCGTAGAATAGACGCTGTCGCGGAATGGAAGGGCTTCCAGTATCAACTATCAAGACGACATAATCCTCAACGACGGGGAGGACAAACTCGGACGAAGGAACGGTACGTTCGCTCAGGCACTGCACGGAATCAAGCGGGAAAAGTCCAGTTGCATATGGCGGGGGAAGTGCAAAAAGGCAGGGGTAGTAGTAGTAGTGTAATTACTGAGTATAGATTACGGGCGAATTAAAACGGCGATAGCAAAATAAAAGAAGGGCTGTGGAAGAAGAAAATATGACAAGATGACAACGGGAAGGCTGAGATGAAGACAGAGAGGGACGATCAGGCAGCTGAAATGGGAAGTGAAGGCGCGAGTTTCAACGACTGGTGGGCAGATGAGATGCAACAATAATTATAAGATTATCTCCGTAATTAATTAAAAAGGTACTAAATCGCGAGGGAGTGGCAGGGCGGACTTGCAGGGCTTGTCAGCACCTTGAGCGAACGAAACGGATTGCACGAATAGGAAATAAAAAGAGAGTGACAGTGTCGAGAGCACAAGTCGAGAGCGAGTGAGGGAGGCGTGGGTGACGGGGGGTGGTGGAAGGAGTGGTGGTGTTTGTCGACTCGTCTGTCCTCGATTTACGTTCAACCGAACTTCACAAGTTATTCAGCTATTACTGGAGACTTGAGACTCCAGAGAGCCACTTGCCAAATTGCCTATCAAAGTTTCAGACATGGACGATGGCCAGGAACAGGAGCGAGCGGCGGAAGAGATTCCCCTACTGTCCCACTGACCGCATCTGAGTGGCTGCGAGGACGGTCCAGTGCGGTGTTCGTCGCACCCTCTGCGACCCTAGTCGGGAGAGCGAGAGTTTAGGTCGACGCTGATGGTCTGGGGCCGCCCTCGGCCGATGGCGCAGTGAGGACAAGCATCCATTCATGCTCCGTTCCCACTGCTGATCCCAGTGATGCCACCTTGGCTGGGTAACAGCGGTCTATCAGTGGCACCGTTCGCGGTGACCAACAAACTGCCAGGTGCGGTCTGGCTTCTGAATATGGACCCTGCCCAAAAAGTCAACCTGGCCGCCACGAGCCCGCGCATACGGAGAACACAGAACGCATTTTTGCTTGGCGGGTTCATGTGGACCTCTCTGATCCCAAGTAACTTTTTGGTGTTGAGACGGATGGCCCGAGAGAGGGGGTTTCTGTTTGTGCACGACCTCATTCCATGTCTGCATCAGTTGGACGGCCTGCACTCCGTATCCAAACACACGGAAAGGAAATGGGCGTCGTCAAACTTCAGCTCTTGGATCAAGCAGCATTGATACGGTCCGGGACAGAGGCAAGTTACAACAGATTTTTTATGATTTTTGAAGGTCGTCGAGATGAAGACAAACGAGGATCATGCCATTCCAGGTGTTCCCAGCACCTCTTGATTGATGAACACCACATGATTGGGCGTTTTCGAACGGCAAGACGCAATCTGGGGCCCGACAGACGCGGTCTATTACTTAGTAGTGCAAAGTCCGGAGTGGGGCATCGTTTTTCGGCAGTTGGTCCTTGCTACCAACGCCGTGTCCCAAAGCTCAATTCGACTCTTGCATCGATTGGTTGTTGGAACAAAATAGATACCCAAATCAGGCTTTGATTTCAGTTGATGCTTCAAGTTTCATCAGCTCAATAATGTCCGCTGCGCGGAGGTATTAGGCAGATGAAAAAGATCGCGTCGACTCCATCGTGAACCTTGAGGGTGAGCGCCATTTGCTGGAAGCTCAAATCCACAATGGAGTTGCAGCGAGGGCTGGATAATAATGCGGAGGATGGCTCCGCAGTGTCGCCAAAGTCACCTTGATAGCCTTTCTCTTTTGGGCCGTTCGGCTCTGCGCGACGTTTTCCGTGGGATGAGTGCTTGCCAATGATTTGCTAGGGCCTGAAAGAAGGTTTGCGTGTCAATATGTCTCGGCTAAAATTAGTGTGAGTGGGCGTCGCTGCTTCTGGTGCTTGTGGACATCTTGCGCGGTTTGTCCTCCAGGATGATGATCGACTGCGTTTCGAATTTGCACTTTATTTTGCACTTTTTCTTTTCGAAACCGAAAATCGACTTTCTACTTTCTGTCTTCATTCGTTCATTGATTGGATGAACGCATCAGTAAATACACGTAGGGGTGACATATTTCAAGGAGCAGAATCATGGGTAACCGCAGAGTGCAGGGTTGAGCAATAATGCCGTTTGGCGTTTGGGAAGGGGAACACCCAATTGTCACTGCAGCCATCTGTCATCTACAAAGTTGTGAGAAGGCCGATCGATGGACTCTGACTTGAGTTTTGCGTAGATAACTCTCAATCTTTTGCCTGCAGATTTCACACAGGAATGTTTCGCCGTGTGACCATTGATTTTGGGACTCTCCTGTCCGCAGAATGTTTCGTTTCTCATCAAATTGTCACGTTTCGCAGCATGTCATAAATTTTTGCTCTTATGCTCAAATATCTGCGAGTATGAGTTGTGCCTGGGCAAGCGAGATCCCGGTGGAACTTTCGCCAACACCATGCTGTGAACCAGTGATAGTTGACTGGACAGGAAGGGCAGCTGTGTCAAGTGATCGGGAAAAAAAGGATCATTCAGATTTCCGAATCCCCCAAGTTGCAGGGAAAGACTGCTGTTGTCCCACGCAAGAAGAGTACTGAGAGTGATCCATCATTCGGAGACATTTTCTGAGGTGTTCGGATTTCTCTCTTTGTTGGGTAATCTTTTCTTTTTTCTCTTCTTTTTCTGCGCGGTAGAATCCCAAGTATTGGTATTGAGTCATCCTGCATCTCGTTTCACCAAAGAGAATGCAAACCCAGAATCGGTGCAACGCAACCGGTGGACGGATTCGTCGATGTGACTTGATTCCACTCTGCGGCGTTGCGCCCGCGGTCCCCGTCTCTGGTGGCATTTTTTGAGGAAGCAAATGGACGCATTGATCAATAACAGGTCTTCCCGGCCGTTTGGTCCATGCAGTGAGGGACCTTGGTGCCGTTGTATCCTTCTACCATGTATTTTTTGCATGGACGCTTACTTTGACTGATCAAATATTTGCCAGTGGGGCTTTCGGCGCCTATGGGTTTTCCATACTAAGATAAGTTGATAGATGATAACTATTCCCTTTGGACATGAATCGCAATCTCACTTCGTGTTGTCAAGTTCTGGCTTCTTCCTCACAGTTTCTGTCCTTTCATGCCTGCGTCGAGTCTGCAGTCGTGAAGTCGGAGAAGAATTTCATGTCAATGCAAATTAGGACGCAAGCAACTTGACGCGGTGGTCGTGATTGTTGGGCCGGCTGCTAGAAACCTAACCACAAAAACAGCGTCTGAGCCGCGGCTGGTGATGGAGCTGTTATCATCGTCGTCGTCCCACATCTTCACGAATTCCAATCACTACACTTTTCAACGCAAGCATCCTCCCAGCCTTGGTATTACTTTGTATTTTTTTTGGCGAACCATCCCTTTCTTTGACGCCGCAACTTAAGTGCCTCACCTCGGAAAACATTGGGGCCGAGTCTTCTTGTTTCAACTGACAGTGGGCACGACATAGTTCTGACTGGTCAATTGTACGTCCGGAGAGAGCAAGAGATCGCGTAGCTGTGGCTGGGCTAATCCAACTAAACGCGCGCAGTTCTCCGTCCATTCTGACACGAAACTTTCTTCCCCGCCATAAGCGTTCTTCGGTCAGTTTGTTGGCCATCTGATGACCAAAAGAATCCGGGAAATTGCGGGGATTCCGGGGAAATCTCGTCTGGGGTTCTCATTTGAACATAAGACTCGGAACCACAGAATCTTGAAGCTCATTAATTAGCACACATCAGACAAAGAAAAAAGATGCACGGGATCTGGCTTTTCCGAGGAAGAAATACATCCTTTGTGGCCAGGAACGAATCACCATTGGCATTTCTTAAAGTAAGTGAACCTCAGGCAAAGCATGTCACTTTGCCCTTTCTGCGGTTCTCAGCACAGTTCACAAACACCGTCCAGGATACCCTTGCACCAAACAGCAAGCCTTGGCCTGGGGGATGAGTACCCAATAATCTCGTCAATGGGGTAAATGTTGCACGATTCCCAAAGAGGAAATTTTTTTTTGCGTACGACTACTGTGCACCTATGAAAAGACTTGCATCCTGTTTGGAACTCTGGAAGTGAGAAATTACAGAGATCACGACATGATGGCTACTTGTAAAGTCGTTGGCACATCAAGACCTGGTGATGTGCTTGTCCCGATTCCAGAAAAAAATGTCTAACCACATGCAAACGGCACATTATTTACCACAAGAATTTTGTGGGATCACAACTGCCTAGAAGTCTGAAACGCCCAGAATCCCTCGGTTCCTCACTCTAGCCCATGGACTCCATGACAACGTTTTGGCTTGCAAGCCACAAAGTTCATGGGCGAATAGTTCATTGATTGTTCTCCACAACGGGAGCAAACGAGGCATGATCCGAGGTCTCGTCCGTGCGGAAGCTCTGGATGAAGAGCAGAAACAGGGATATGCCTGCTAGCTATCATTGAACGGTGGACTTGGCGCACATTCCTGTTCCTCGTCCCTCCACCAGAGGAAGCAAAATGCGATAGCTGGTGGAACAACAGTGGAGGAGAAATTAACGGTACCAAGCTCGCCTTGGTGATGAATTTTCACTCAAACTTGAACAACGCAGGTTCAACACTGGTTTGACAGCTTTCACCAACAAACCATTCCCCTCTGACACGGCCAAATGCCCTTGGACCCGCGGGTTCAAGCGGAAGCTCGTTCAATTGCATGCACAAACCCCTTGGACAGGTTTGTTCCTATCTCGATTAATACAATAGAACTTCAGCAAGAGCGATTCTAGATTACAGAAAGCATGATATCCTAAGTTGGTTCTATAATTATCAACACAGAATCACTTCTGCATTGACAAAAGCACATTTCACGTTTCATCCGGCTAGTATTGTCACATTGCTCTCTAGGGCTTGCGATGCAAGATGCTGGTGAAATGATGTCTCCTCATCGATAAACCCCAAGGACTAATTTAAGAACCCAGATTCTCTGATTAACAACCAAAAATATATACAATCTCCGGAGAGCGTTTCAGAGTCGAACGTCGGCGCATTCGCCAGGCTTCTTGTGAAGTTACCACAGATTTCTATAAACAACAACAATAGTACAGAAGCATATGGATCCGCTTGCTTATTTTGGGCACACCTGAAACAACAAAAAAAAATAGACCGAGCCAGTGGAAAACAGTCTGCGAAGGCCTGGATTGCAAGGCAACAAAAGTACCATCATCAAATACCATCGAAATGCACTACCAAATAGGCGAGAAGAGACGAAAGAGCTAAGGCAGTGCACGCAGTCATTCAAACTTGACATTGGTCAAGAGGTCCAGATAACCTATAGGCTTCAGAGTAGGTCAAGTGAGATCAAGCTCTTCCTCTGGGTCAGAGCATTCAGTCTCTTCCTATCGTTTTTCAAACCAGATATACGTTTAACGTATACCCTCATCATCAGCCTACTGTGAAGAGAGAAAGAAGAGAAAAAATAAAGAGGGCCGGAGGAAGACATCGTCAAAATTTTCTTCAGCTTCGCGAACCGGCTTATTGTAAATCCGATGGGACTTGTGGATTCTGGACGATCTTCTCGAACCCTGAGAGGCTGAAACAGGCAGCCCAAGGAGACACTAAACCCAATTCGTCGTAGCGGTTTAACATAAATATCACCACACACCAGCAGCAAGTTCTTTTTTTTTCTTTCTCTTTTCTTTTCTTCGTGCGGCGTCCGCAGCCCAAACTTACACCCGTGTTGCCCGTTCATCTGGGATTCCGCCGTTTCTCGTCGAAGCGTGTGGGATGATCACCATAATGATGTTTTGAGGTGTCGGCTGCGGTCAAGAGAAATGGAAATTGCACGTCGGTTCGCACTTTAATGGTCTATTTGCCCTGTTCCTGGGAGGGTAAAAGCTTCCAGGGAATTGTGGGACTGATCATTTGGTTTGGAATCGAACAAATTCTCTCTCAGCTTGCTCATCATGTGGTCTCCATTTGCCCAAGACCTAGCAAGAAAATATTAACGTGTGAATTTAAACATTGATCCATAGTGAACAAAAAATTCATCTATGCTTTGTTCTGAGAGTCTCCTGTTGAAATTGCCTAGTAACATGCATTTCTACACTCATAAGGATTTTGTGTCATGAACTATTCAGGATTCCGCGACTTGAGGTCATGAACGTCGAGAAATCATTCGCCAGGTTCATCACCGATCTTTTCGAGCTTCCCCTTCTCTCTTCTCTCGCCCGCTTCACCGAGAATTCGGATACGATCTATCCTGATTTTCTCCTCGTCTCCATCACCATCAACCACGTACACAACCAGTGACGAAACCCTTTGGAACTTGACGAATCGAAGCTCGACCTTTGCCGTTCCAGTCTTCTCGTCCCAATCTTCTGGTTTGATTTCAACGGTCTGGGTGGGCTCGACTTCATCAGCTTCGTCGAACCCGATAATATGCGTGCGGTTGGTGTAGAGCTTCAATGTCTTGGGCCTCATGGGTGCCTCATCCTCGTCTTTGGGTGGGAGAGATGTGATGTGTAGTGAGTGTATCTTTAGTGAGGACTGGAATGGCATAAAGATCATCAATTGCTCGTCTGTGTCGCTTTCCACCCAGTCCGCCGCGGATGATTCGGCCTTAGCCTTGCCGTTGAGAGCAGACGGTTTGGAAGTCTCAAACAAAACTTTTCCTGGTGCCACGCCAACGTCGCAATTGAGTAGATCTATGCCCTTAATTTCAATTTCATTCGTAATGTCCTCGTAACCTTTGGGAACGCTTGCGCCCAGCCAATTTCCGTTTGATGAAGATTCTCCCTCGGTTGATGCTGTGCCATTGTTTCCTGCCATGACAGCCTTCACAGCCCCCAAAAGACGGTTTGCGTCCGCACCACGAATGGTATTAATGAGATTTCCATCTTTGAAGACCAGAAATGTTGGCATCCTGTGTATCGCAAAGACTGTGAGCCTCAAAACTCAGAGCGATCCCAGCGAGGAACGTGTAGCCAGATCAAAACAGGAGAGAGATGACCACAAGGATTTCTTGGAGTGTGTACATACGCCGTGATGCCATACGTCTGTGCTATTTCCTGTTGCTTATCGACGTTAATCTTTGCAAATGTGACTTTGCCTGGTTGCGAGAACTGTTTTGCGAGGCCCTCGTAGGCTGGGGCGATGGCTTTGCATGGTCCACACCAATCTGCGTAAACTGTTCAATGAAGAGATAAGTGAATAGTCAGCGGTGAAACTCATAATTCGATCAAGGGACGTATTTTCCTTGCAGCGGCTGCACTCATCGTTATGGGGATCGTGGCATATATAGAGACCGCAACAGCGGGGTACGGCGGGGTAGGGCACGAGTCTCGAAGTTGGGGACAAATCACTCACAGTCGACTACTACCACCGTTGACGAGGATAATAGTTCAGCAAATTGGGTTGGGGAGGTAACGGCCACAAGTTTTGACATTTTGCCTGGTTGGATGAAGAGACGGTGGTAATTTGCACAGAAGATGGCTGGGCTTGAGAGAAAGCGGTTACGAATAGGCACCACTGGAAGCTACGGTGGATTACAGCCCTTTTCACAGACAGCCACCCAACAAAGGCATCAATGAATGACAGAATTACTTTTATATACATACTGCTTTTCAAAGCGGTGATTATACCGAGCGGGAATCAAAATATCAATTCTCAGCCTGCTTCGAAAAATCGAGCTCTGTGTATTTGGTAATCTAAATAGTAAAGATTCCTGCAGAAGAACAGGTCATCGCCTGCGAACTTCAACGTCTCCTATCAACGAAACGATCCAAGATTGAGAGTCGGGGTGTCGTTGCGGGGTTCGCAGGCTTGATTGATAAAGGAGGATTGCAGGATTTTTTTGGATATACCCTCCTGTGTTATGATGATCAGTCAGTTAATACGCCATGGGGAGGAAGGTCCATCATACCTGATGCCCTTGTTGGTCAAGCTTGTTGGAAGTTCTGAAATTTTATTCAGTACGGGGTGATCAATGTCGATGGCGACTGGGTTCCCAGCAGCTTGTTGTCTGCTATCGATAGCCTGTCGTTGGCGTTCCAAGTAGCCGGTGATATGCAATCATTCGAATGACTGCTCAAGTTTTACCACTGTTTCTAGTCTCTTCTTCTTCTACAGCAAAAACAATCTTCGCCCATAGACTGCATCCCCGACACCCAACAAGGACTTCTCCCCGCTCGATTTCTCTTTCTAAATCTTCTTCTCGGACCATAAAACCCTTTTCATCACCGCAACGGCAGCCTCGATACCAGACCGACTGCCCACTGTCACCGTTGCTCTGGTCTGTTTCTTGGTACCGCATCTCGATTTCCATATCGTCAAGATCAAAAATCTCTAGCCCTGTTCGAAATGATGCGTCGTCTTCCCCTTCTCCAAACGCAGGGTTGTCTTGCGGGCGTAGGCGTAGGGAGCGATCATATTCGGCTCTGGAGACGGGGTCTGAAAGAATCTTGTACGCAGTGGTAATCTCATCGATGGTAAATGTACATTGAGTCTCACTAGACCGATCGCCAGGCGAACACTGCGGTGATTGTTGGTTCGAAGTCGAGGTTCTGGACTTGTCTGGATGGTATTTGAGTAGCGCCCGATGGTAGGCAAGTTTGATGTCCGTTTTGCGCAAAGCAGACGGTGTTTGCGGTAGTCCCAGAACTGTATAATGGTTTACTGTTGATGGCGCCGCCGGCAGAGGAGCCATTGCTGGGCAGTGGATTGTTACTCTGCAACGAGAACGGACACTCTTGCTCCAGGTCTTCAGACTGATGCCCATCGGAACGGATAAACAGCACATCCCGTCCTCTTGCCTGAGACTTGCATCCCCTACTCTATCAGAACTCCTGAACAAAGCAATTACTACTAGTAATTACTGCATTTCTGCGTGATGCTGCAGCCTCAGAGACACTTCGCTAGATTTTCCACTTTTAAGCCTGTGTCTGCGGTGCCGAAGTGCTCCAGAAACCACCCCCCCGGGCCCGCCCTTCACACCAGCAACAACCGACCAGAGAACCCACGCGGGATCGTCTTCAAGTCCTGTCGGACCTCCTCCTGGAGTGTAGCTCTCTGGTGTTGCACTCATGTATCCGGGGTCGATTAAATTCATGGCAATGCGGCGCCCCACTCTGGGCTTGAGCTGCCTCAGCTTCGGTATTTATCGCAGCCTCTGCATATTGGGCTGCACATGGTTGCGCTTGCTAGAGTTTCCAGGTATCTACTCAAATATACCATTGTGAAAAGAAACATTCAAGATATACCTCAGAGGTCTCTCATAATTTTGAGAGCAATCGGCTGATGAAGAAAACGACCCTGTTAAAGAAGAAGGGAAATCGCGTGCAGCCCCCGTTTCCTGGGAGCAATTCCCAGCAAAGAATTAAAGGACCGAAAGGGCTCATCGAGTGAGCGTTGATCATGTCTTCATATGAGATTTCACCTAGGTACTGTTCCTGCATGTGACTGCTTAGTATCTGGATCTTCTTCGGTTTCCCCATGAAACCCCTTTTTGGTTTGTCCCATTAGGCGTCCCTCCGCTTAATGTCTCTATCTTGAATACTCAGTTGGCTGTAACCTTCCAGGCAAGCAGCCCAAGTCAGCCGCATTCCTCCTCTGACTTTAGGATCATAGTCCTTTGTTGTCATTCACCAGCAGCACCCACTACCCAGTTGATTGTGCAAGAGGTGCTTATGATTGACAGCTATGGACTCTGAATAAATTGAGTCCCTCTACATTTGAGTAGTGTTGTCAATCAATATGTTTAGTTTCAGTGATCTGTTTTCTTCTGATCATTCGAGCTCTATTCATCACTGTGTCCCTCATGTGGTGTCTTCCATCTGATTGGATCTCACAGAACCTGGACTTGAGAGTTCACTGTTCTGGTCATAGAAGGCACATAAATCTAGGCTATCATACTATCCTGCATCTGTTACATTGCAGTGCCAAGGTCATTGTGTCCTCACGATATCCTCGGGACGTGGAAACGAGATACCACGCAGGGCCGGCTCAGGAGCAATGGGTGCTGAGGCTGAAGATTGTTGGTGTTGATTTTCGAACAGCCATAGATGCCTTCCTGTTGGTAACTGTCATGCGAAAGCTCTTATTTAGGCCATTTCGTGAGACTGAAGCGGCAAATGTAACATCGTCTCTTGCGATTCTGCCGTGTTTCGAAAGATGTGTGAGGGGCAGGATCAATCAACAACTGCGTTTCAGTAGCAGCCACAACATCTTCCAAGGAGCTGGGTCTTGTCTTTTTTGTGAGAGACGATTCTTGAAGACAGATCATCCAAGACTCTTAAGACTGATGAAAATCGGTTGTGGAGGCTTCCGTGGACTGCCTCGGCGTCTACGCGGATCTGGCCTCTCCCATCTGATGCAAAAAAGTTTTGATTCCCTGGACGACACCGTCATATTGTAAATGTCCGGCCGGGCCTAACTATCTCTCATTGCTCTGCTGTCTGGTGGTAAATGAGAAGTTATGGCATCTCCAAGAAGGGAAGACGCGGAAGGAAGGCAGTGAGCGGTCACACTAGGCAATCTTCCCGCCCTGCGGAGCTCTTTATTGCATCGACCAGGACACATTTTGCGGTAATTCAGTCATTACTTCCAGTCCAGGCGCTCAGAAAACGGGTTCGTGGAACCTCTCTAAACACAATCAGAGCTCGTGGGACTTCCGAAGGCTCCGCCAATAGAACTTGTAATGAGAAATCGTTGAAAACCTTTCTATGTACCAAATCTTGAAGCTACCTTGTTCCGAATACCCATTGTTGAGCGCGTGCATCCAGAGGAGAGGGCGGAGATTTTGATCTTCCTTCACTCGGAAGAAGAATTCATAAATTCGAATTATACCATGAGATATTCACCGTCCCCACGCGTCGAAAGGTCGTCGACAATTCTATTTTAGCCCTACTGGGATCCTCATAGCCCATAGTCTCCCCAGACTTCAATCCTGCAAACATACTTGCATCTCCGAATTCGGGAAACGCTCCAACCGATAAAACATTTTTCCCTTCTTAGCGAATTCGATGATGAGCCGAGGAATAAACTACTTAGAGTTTGGGATTACTCGACCATTGATCACCTGGAAAGCCGCTGGCGTATCATCGGCGATGCGGAGATGAGACTTAATGCCGTGAGATTCTTCCAAATCACTCGCCTAGCAGACCTTCTCGAAGCGATCCGCATCTTCTCCTCTTCGCCTCTGACACGGAGCAGGAGTTCAGACGCGCACGCCGCCTTAAACTTGAGCACACCGTTGCTTGGCATTATATAGAAGCAAAGAAAGCTCTGCAGCCGCAGATGCTCAATGTTGGAAAGCAGTCGCTTACAAGGCTCACTTATTTCGCACCAAGCGCTTTCCCACAAGAAGAGGGGAAAGAAGAGTCATGACCACCATATTGCAAGCCAGGAGGGAGACTGCAAAGGATCGAAAAGCCCAAAAATAGCAAAAAAAGATGTAAAAAGAGCCGCACTTTGTGTTCCAGCCGTAGCGCATCCCTGCCTAACCAACCCCCTCTGTGAACGTTGGCTGGCCGCATGATGTGCGGGAATTTAGATTGGCTAGTACGGTATCTAAGAATTGTGCAGTACACGAGTGACAATCTGGGAGAGATCGTGTTATTTAGGGGAAGCAGTCGTAGCAAAGAGGTCGAGGACGTTCTAATGTCGATATGTCCATTATTTCCTTAGTTTGAACTGTCAATAGTCTTTCAAGCTTCTGTAAAAGAGTGAGTACTAGTGATTGAGAACCTGCTAGAATTTAATCCTTGTAAATCTGACCAAGTTATCGAAAGGAAAATAACAGAAGGGGACTTCGTTGTATTTGACAGCCAACGTACTTCGTAGAAGTAGATTCATATCCTTTCCAGGCCGATCCACGGATGGCTGGTGCATATTTGGACCCAGTCTAGCACCACCCAATGGCTTCGGCCCGGACTCGTGGTGTCCGAGAAGACCGAATCCCTGACTGGCAGAGATTTCAGGCACCAGGGACAGCTGCAACAATTGTGGCTCTCTAAAAAACTCAAGTATCGCGGAAAAACACAAAAAATGAAGGTCATCAGCATTCTCGTCGCGCTTTTCCTGGTGCTCTACCAGTTGGACAAGAACCTGTCACGGTTCTACATATTCAACGTTGACGAGTTGCGCGAACTGGCGCAGGATTCGATCGCACGACACCCGAACAATATCACAGCGCTGCTGTACGATCTGAACGGCTCGATTCGCGAGAAATATGGCGAGCAGCATGTCATGCCGTTTACGACGGACGAGAGCCAGTGGGTTTGGAGGTAATATCTCATTTTTCCATTTCCAATTGGCCGTCTTTTTCTGTTTCGTTCAATGCTCACGTTTCACGCGACGCACAATAGCAACCATGGCAGCGCAATGGGTTCTTTCATTATCCTGCATGCGTCAATCACCGAATACCTGATTTTCTACGGCTCCCCGCTCGGATCAGAGGGCCACTCAGGTCTCCATCTCGCAGACGACTATTTCACCATCCTCAGTGGGTATGAGAAACGGTACTTGCTCGGCGAGTTAGAGCCCACTATCTATAGACCAGGAGAGACGAACCACCTGCCCAGGGGTGTGTCGAGCCATTATGCGCTAGAAGGATGGGCATTGGAATTGGCCCAGGGTGAGTGCTCAGGTTCCCCCTTTCCCCCCTCCGACGGGCGCCCGGCCCTTTCTTCTCTCACCTTTTGTTTCAGTACTGCCTTCATGTGCGGTAATATTGTCAAACTAACGTGGAATTGCTTTGGATCAGGCTGGATTCCTTCGATGTTGCCTTTCGGTTTCATGGACACGTTCTCGAGCAACCTTGATTTCCCAAATTTCTGGCGAACAGTCGTTCTCACGGCTAAGGCTATGGGCAAGCAGCTTTTGGTTGGAAAGTTTTAGGTGCAGACTGGGATAGAACAGGCGTGGGCTTGAACCAGCAGATAGATGGTACCAACATATTATGATAATCACAGGATAGTGTTAAATTATAGAATTAAAATGCTTGTAATATCCGATGTGATTGCGTCCGAGCCGAAATCCAACGCTTCTGTGCCGGCATGAAGACGTGATATGACCCGAGTCAGACAAGAATCGTACACAGAATGCTCATGAACATCGGCTGGACGAACAAATTACCCAAACTTTCGCGTGGCGATCTGCATGAAGTTTACGGAGATTCGAGAAACTACAAAGGGCAAATTTAGAGCTCAGTTTCAGCAAAGAGCATTCCTAAACAAAGGAACAAGCCAAGTTCAAAAACTAAGGAGACATAACATACGACAGATCTGGACAAGCCAACTTGGAAAAGACAGCGCTCAGATATAGATACTAGTAAAGTTACAGATATGGTTGTCTCTATATGGTGATAAAAACCGTATTAGTCGTTTACTCATCGCTGGACTTAAAAACCCAGCGGTCCTCAGGCTTGCTGGTGAATGGGACGCCAAGCTCAAGGAGCTTCACAAAAGCCTCGGAGAACTCCTTGAAGAAGACATCGGAGTCCTTGGCATAGCGAACAACGTGCTTCTTGAACTCCTTGTCCTTGACCAGGGCCATGTCGGTAGGAAGCATCATCAGAGTCTTGGTCTTGTTGTCAGTGTATTGGGCAGGGCCGTTCCACTGGTGACATCGTCAGCATCCATGTAACCAACGGCCTCCCACGGGCGAGAAATAAAAACATACCTTTCTCCAGGACCACTTCTCATCAAGAAGGAGCTTGAAGAACTCGTTGGTGAAGACAGTAGGGCTGAAGTCCCATGGGCCGTCATAGCCAGAGCGGTCGGCGTGAGCACGACCAAGGGAATGGGCACCGCAGAGAGCAACCATTTCACGGTCGTCGAAGCCCATGCGACCAAAGATGGCACGGATATGGCTCTGGTCCTTGGAGGCATCAGGGAGACGGCCGTCAGGAGTGCAGGCGGAAGCATCGGCATCTTTGCGGCCGGGGCGCCAGGGAATCTTAGGTCCCTGCATCTCCTGGATGGCGCAGACACCGGCGAGAGTCCACAAGTCAGAGTAGGAAATCCACGGGAATTTGGCTGAGAAAAAGAAAACCAGTTTAGTCATGAGTTCCAAGAAGCGACACAAGGCTGCAGTTTACTCACCCTTCACGGGTTCAAGGAAGTCACGGGCGTGCTGCAAGCCAGCGTTGGCGCCGTGATCAGATTCCGGAGCAAAACGCATGGTAGCGCCGTTGCTTCCACCAGTCTTAGTCTCCTTATCATATGTACCAGAAGCGTGCCAGGCCAGACGGACGAGAACCTATGCCAAAAAAAAAGAATCACCGTTAGTCTCTCATCCTTCAGTCAACCTATGAAGTAGCGTGTCAAATCTTACTGGGCCGTAGCTGCCATCATCGTAGTTGTCCTTCTCCACTAGCAAGCGGGCAATCTCATCATAAACCTTCTGATAGTCCTCCTTCGTCGGAACGAAGTTGATATCGGTCTTAGCGGAACCACCAAGGTGGTCTGCGTTCAGGTAGTAGAGCGCACCAGCACCACCAAGGGCAAGAGCACCCAGACCCCAATACAGGCCGTTAGAGGACTTGGAGGATTCCGCACCAGATGCATATCCTCTACGTCCAGAGGCACGGAGAGACTGTGTTGGCACGGCAAACCGAACAGCGTTACGAGCGGTCGACGATCTGATTGAGGAGGAGGTTGCGGCTGGAGAGGTTCGGGCAAAAACCCGGGAGACAGTACGAGCTGCGGACGCCATTTTGACGATCTCTCAGAGACAGAAAGCGAAGATGATGAAGAAAATGCCTAAGAGCGGCAGATGAAGAGATATAAAAGGGAATCGCAACGACGCCACAGAATGGAGATGAATCAGTCGAAAACTAAGAGATCTCACCCCGATTCTGGTTGGTTCTTTTCAGGGCGAGCTCGAATTGACCAATCAAAGTGCGACTGTTTGCAAAGGTTTTCATGGCCCAATGTCGTGCCGCTTATGTAACGCCAAGCCTTGCTTAAAAATCACTCCTCGGCTTTCGGCCTCGGGGTTTCCAGGAGTCATTTGAAGCCAGAGACTTGTACATCTTCCTCATACTTCAGGAGACAAAGTTTCCTTGCCGCTCATTGTCCATGGATCGGATCGCGAGGCGGCGAGTCCCAGTCGCCTTAGGGTTTTACTATCCTCTAAAGTTGAAAGCCCATATGCCTTGACTGAGATGGGAGTCAAGGAGTCTTCGCCTCCAAGCAGTCAACTGGCACAACGCACATTACGTGATGTTTCATAACTAAGCAACTAACCTGCCACATGGTCTGATTGGCGCATGATGTGATTTGACGAATGGAGGGAGATGTTTGCAAGTACGCATGGAAGAGACCTCTGGATAGCATCCATTCACCGCTACAACTACCAATTTCTCCTCGCTGCTCGACGGGATATTATGCAGAACCGGCCCTTTTTTTCCCCTTTTTCTTTCCCTTTTTCTTCCCCTTCTTTT